>CAJVPT010002305.1:0-18062 GCA_910592055.1 Acaulospora colombiana | reverse complement strand
AAAATATAATAAATAAAACTAGTATTAAGATATAATATATATGAATTTTATAATTTTTGATTGTATAATTAAGGATTCAAAAATTGTCAAAGTTGAAATTTATAATAAAAACATAATAAGTGGACTCAAACTTTTGAAAGCAACTGTATATATTTTAATCTGTAATTATTATATGAATTTTTAAATAATAATTAATTTATTTTTTTATATTATGAATTAAATTATATTATTTAAAAAATATAAAAAGTTTATTAAACTAATCTAAACTTAACAAAATAAAGTCTTAACTAAATACTTTAAGTTAAATTTAAGAAACAATATTTTATTTATTTAATAGATTAATATTTATCTTTATTTATCAAAATTATTACTAATAATTTATTGTTATAGATTATTTTAAAAAATAATAAATTATCAAATTATTTTATTAAAAAAAAGAAAAAAATAACAATTTAAAGCTTAATTAAAATATGTTTTAATTTTGTACTATTTAAAAAACTTATTTATTGATTATTGAAACTATATATTATTTAAAAAACTTATTACCTTGAGTTTTTAAAATAGAAGATTTTATCTTATACCTTTTATGTATAAAACTAAAGTTTATATCTTGATTAAAATAAAAATATTAGTAATATTTTAATTTTATCTAATTGAAATAAAAATCTTAAAAATCTTAATTTTTTTCTTTTCACTATTTGAAAAACTTAATGAGAGATAAAAATATTATATTATATATTTATTACTTATCTTTTAATATTATGATCAATTATCTTATTTAAAAACTTGCTTAGTTAAAAAAGGAAATAACTTTATAAAAATTTTTATTATTAATAATATTATCAAAATATAGGATTGTGATTAATAAAAACTTGTTTATATTTTAAAATCTAATAATTTCATGTTAACTAATTATTTTTAATAAAAATTATACTATTCAAAAATTTAGAGTTAAATCAAAATAAGTAAAAATTTTTAAAAAACTATAATAATTAAAAAAAAAATAAATGAATTCTTTTATTGCAGAAAAATATTTAAGCACTTTATAATTGGTTTTTTTTTTTTCCTTAGGAACTTTCTTATCATTAATAGTAAAGATGTTTATCCGATTTTTGTGATCATTAAAAAACAAGTTTTTGGTTAAAAAAGTTTACAAACAAGAAAAAAAAGAAAAAGGTAACTCTTAAAGATATTTTTTAAATTGTTTTTAAAAAAGTATTAAACTTTTATTAATCAAAAAATCAAAAACTTTTAGAGAAACATCTTTTTTTATACTGTACATAGTTAAAAAGCCGGTGATTATATTTTTATAAAATAGATGTATAGAAAAGGAGAATATAAAATTGGTTTATAAACTCGAATAAATGTATTACAAATAAGTAAATCTACTTTCATGTTCCAAAAAAAAAATGTATATACCTGATTGTCAATTTTAATCGAATCATTAAATTATATCAATAGTTATATCATATTCTATAATAGATTGCCAACCTTATTTCAAATAATATGAGGTGATTAGACTAATAACAGAATCACCGTAAATTTTTTATGATCCAATTATTGAACACATGAAATATTTAATATGAATAATTTCAAATCAAGAATTTGTAAATTCTCGCTACAGCGCATTGATGTAACTAATTTTTTTAAGGTTTTGGCTTGGGTTTACAAGATAATATAAATAAACAAATCAATCAATTAATGATTAAAGCTAGAGCATGTTTTGGATCAACGATCAAACTAATTTTAAAGCAAAGCTCAAGTCTGCAAGCCAATAAATGTGGATAAACCCGAAGCATAGCTCGGGCCACTCAGCTAGTCGAATGGATGATTAGAATTATCTTCACTAATTCATTTATTCGATTTTTTTTTCCTTTTCTAGACTACGTATCGACGAAATGACCGAAAAAAGTCTCTCTAGATGAACCGAAATCCATTTCATAATGATCATGTGACCGAAGAGTTTATGCCATGTGTTTCAACAGAAAATTCTTTGGTCGGATCGAACCGACAATGATAATTGCACTTCCTATGGCGAGCATTTTTTTTGAACGGCGGGGATTTTTTTTTTTTTTTAAAAAAAAAAAAAGAAATAAAGAGTCATTTACTCGATAGAATGATATGCTTATTTGATATTGGTCGAATCGAGGTTGCCCATCGATGCCACGTCGAAAATTCAGATCGAATCGCGCGCTTCTTCAAGACCGCAATTCGACTTTGAACATTTTTCGAAAACAGAGTTCACCTCCTCTATTGCTTTATTGCTTCTTGCCGCAACGACGCTCCATTAACAACAATTTTCCAGCGTCGTATCATTGGTTCGTGCACAATAAACGGGATCTTACTCATCCACCAAAAATCTCATGTTGTTTTTGTTTTGTTTTGTTTATTTACCAGTCATCACTTACCTGCTTTGTTTATATTTAATTTGCTATAATTTTGCTTCCCGCACTTCTTGTTTGCCCGATCGACCGTAGTGTAAAGTGGGTGGAACCCGACGTGATACAATCGTTGAGCTAAACAATATTAAGGTATGCACTAGACCATATTAGTCTTGGCAAAAGCCGGGTTGTCCTTGCACGTTGCCTTTGCCTCTTCGTTTTTATTAATTAATTAATTTATTATTATTAATATTAATATTATTATTATTATTATTATTATTAGCATTAGCATTATTATTATTATTATTATTATTATTATTATTATTATTATTGCTTTTTACATTTTCATAATTCCCATGCCAAACAGATATTGTTAAATAAGGCAGACAAGCAAACCATCACCGATTTGTAGTTGACGTGCATACAGGGTAGCGCGTGCGTATCATTCAATGCGGAGGCCGCATACATGCTAACTTTATCTGGCATGAAAAGTTGAGGGGGGCTCACACATACAAGTCTGCATGATGAATTAAAAAACTTCCAATTACCATTCATGTTCATCGTCGCCTCTGCTGGAGACGCCGTCTCTTTTCATGCAAGTTCTTGTTGTCGTCATTTTCGCATATCGTTAATTGCATTGTTCTTTGTGTCCCCCCCAAAATCCCTAGGCACGATCGTGAACGAAGAAACCAAGCATAGCCGCCCGTCGACTCGGCGGCTTCCTTCAAATTGAAAATTCATTGAAACACAGTGCGCGACAAACTGCGACGACCAAAAATGTGTGCTTAATGAACCAAACAGATTACATTCTTTTTTTTTTTGTTTATAACAAATTCCAATTTGCCATTGATGAAAGCATTAGTGGCGCACGATTGGTAATAATACAATCTCCTCCCCCCCGCAAATAAACAAACACTTTACCCCGCACCGCACGATGAGAAAATAAATTCTTGCCTCTGAATTAAAAAAAAGAAGAATAATAATAAAGGTTCATGATCGGGTTCGTCGACTTTATAAATTGTACTGCAAACTGTAGTGTTCGGAAACTAAGCCCACCAAATAATTACCGATTATTATACTGCTAACATGACGAAAAATATCCGACTATGAGTTAAATCTCCGGCAACGAGTATTTGGGTTTGAAGTACGGCGGCGTTTTATCGGTCATCGAGTGGAATCGTTGTGGGCGTAACCTGATTACTTTAAGGAGGAGGATACTTGTCTTTTAGAAGTTTACGCCCGCCTCTGTTACACCTATTGTTGTAAATCGGTCGCATCTATCACGATGATGTTTCGATTTTTTTTTTATCAAACATTACAATGTTCAAATGTTACCGCCACCAACATGATGGTTTTCATTCATCGTTGGTTGCCAAATAAAATCAATTGATGAATTCAAATCTCAGGTTTCATAATGGAATCTGAATGGAGTTCTTTATGTGGGTTCTTTTTTTTTTTTTAACAAAAAAAAAAAAAAAAGCATAAAGATTAAATACAGTAAATAAATAGATAAATAGAAGGAATCAATATTGCAATTACCTATTGTTCTCGGGAATGCAATGGAATGCATGAAGGGTGTGTGGAAGACAAGAACACAAAGGTAGTTTCATATATGCAGCAGATTTCGTAGCAATTTTGCATGTTATATTGTACATATTTTCCGCGTTATGAATTATCATATGTCGGTTAATTATCGGGTGTTCTGTGTTTATCGCTGAAAAAGGGGTTTGTTTTCCGGTTGGCATTCACGGTTGTTCTGTGTATGTTGAAAGAGGCAAAAAGGTGATAATCAGGATGTCCAGGAAATCAGATTATAAGGGTGCACGGCATGATGCAAAAAAAAAAAGAACACACCAATGACAATGTCGCGTCACATGTTGATCATCCATCAGTGATGATACGCAAACAAGTGGAAGATTAATTCGCGAGTGACACGAGCGCTTGCGTTGTGAGTAAACAGTTGATGTTTTTTCATATGAATTTGTGAGATCTTCGTTTGGGAAGATGCCCCATTAGAAAAAAGTTTTTTTTTTTTCGTTGAAAATACCATCGCCGGCGGAAGAATTAGGATCTCGTGAAATTATTTGTCGCCGAGTATTTTTTTTTTTTTCCGTTTGAAAATAGGAAATGTGCAAGCGATTCCTCGTTGAAAATATGGGGGGAGGGAAGGGAAGGAAACGTTGGTGGGGGGGGGGGGTCAAATGAAGAAATAAAGAATGCAATCACGGACGCCACGGTTAATGTTTGACCACATAGGACGCCTTGTCTTTTATTATTCTGTTCCTTCGGTTTACATAGCGTAATCAAGCGAATATTCTTTGATGCAAGGCAGAAACGCAACACCAAACAAATCTCCACGTTCCCAATGCTCAAAAGAGAGATAGATGAAAACAGAGGGAGACAAAAGATTACGATAATTCGCGGTGAATGGTTATTTATTGCTTTATTTGGCAAATTGTTTTGCGGGTTTTGTTTGCATTCACATCATTACAAAGCTGTGTGGTCTCCTACCGTATGCCATCTCTCGAGATGCCAATAGATAACCCGAGGGGACGAGAAGAATTTGTAAGTGCATGAATGCATGCACTCTATATCACGGCACACCCACCTGTCTGTCTGGACGCAGGGTGACCTCCTGGAAAATACTCTAACAGGTTAGAGCTTTTTTGAAAATGCGAATTTGCCCTCATGCCGGGTAATTTAATTATCATTGTTCCTTTATGGTATGCGTTTGCTCATCTCATTGGTATGTGGTGATGGTGGCATGAAATTAACCAAATATTACCATCGTTAATAACAAAGCTCCGTTGGACGCTAAAAAAGGAGAGGGCATTAAAGAGTGAAAAAAAAAAAAAAAAAAGAAAAAGAAAAGAAAAAAAAAAGCTGCAGTAACATCTGCCATTGCATTCTTTTTTTTCTCAACAAGATACACAATACAGTCAAGAAAATGAAAAAAAATGGCTTATGCATTATGGATAAAGATACAGCAGGTGGTTGGTCGGTTAATAAGAAATGCTTGTTAGTGTGCATATCACAAATAATAGTCCCTTAATCTTTCATTGTCATACTATTTATTATCTTAATCTTTTTCTTCTATGCGTACATCCAAACTCCCCCCTCCAACTCTTGACCATATTTATCGGTAAATTGTAGAGAATGAATGGGATGCAATGCAATGATCTCTAAATAATGACAAACTGGCTTTTTTCTATCCTGTTTGGCTCTCGAGCGGATACAGATTGTTGCATGGTGGTTACACTCGGAATTTAAAGTGCTATGCTCCTTTTGTTTTCCTCACAATTTCCGTCATCGGCATCTTGCTTGAATTCCTGTTACCGTAGTATTCGGCGGAATAACTAAAATTACTCCACATATCGATGCATGTTGAATGTGTCACGATTGATGTGGTGATGTCAAGATTTTGGTCATGGGTTCATCGCCAGAGGTTTTTAAACGCGGATTTTCCGTTTACATCAATGGAGAAAGAAAAAGCAACGACCTTTAACCCTTCCCCCTCCCCCTCCCCAATGAAAAAGTCTTAAAAAACGCATCCACAACAATAAGAGCTTTGTTTTGTTTGTTACAATTTATTTATTTTAATTTTAATTTTTTTTTTTTTTTGTTTTTTGTTTTCCCAGAAGACAAAAGCAAATGGTGTCATATTCGTATTCATCCATCATGTGCGATGGATGCTCTTGTATCACAAGTGGAAGAAAATGACTGTGAGAGAGATGGCCGGAGACGTGATGCTATTCGTGCGTTGGAGGGCCTGGATTTATTTCGTCACCATCATTGCATAATCGAAAGTGTCCTCGGTGTAAAGAGAGTGTGCGGTGAGGATGGCAACATAAAAGGTGATGCATCAAACACAAAGCAAAACCTATTCCCCTTCTCCATGTTGTCGATCGCTGCTCTATGCGTTGTGAGACAGCGACAGTTCCAATGTCTGGATATCTTGCAATTAAGCTACTACGTAATAATAATAATAATAATAATAATAATAATAATAAATAAATAAATAAATAGATAGGTGCTGCAAATAAAAACAAATAAATAAATAATAATGATAATGATAATAATTCAGTAACGTACAGTGCGTCGAAGACCGGAATAATTCACGCGGGTAATTAAATTTTTTTAGGTAGGGATAACGTAATTTGTGTGTGTGTGCGCGCGCGTTGACTGACTCTATTACTGAGTTTATGCATTAATGTAATCACGTCGTCATCATGCGTGAGCGTCAATCTAGACACTTTTAATTCTCGAGTCTGTCCTACTATAAACAACAACAACAAAAAAGAATATATTTACAGTATTATTTATTTACAGTATATATTTATTGTTGCTTTCATTCATGGCACGTACGATAGGTACGTACCGTACGTACGTAACGTTAAAATTTAAAAAAAGACGCCCGACTTCGACTGTTTATCATGCTCGGGACAAATTCGTCACCTCTCTCCATTTGCACACCGCAATTTGCCAAATTGGTAGATTAAAAAAAAAAAAAAAAAATCAACTCCCAAGGTGTTCAAACAACTGACCACCGCATGCGAGTACACTATCGCACACTCGACTCTTTAGTCCCTTCCTTGCCGATCGACAATGCAGTAATTTAACTTAAACAGGTTTAACAACACGGAATAGGATTTGCCATGTGAATTTGTTAAATGCCTCATTAAAGTGCACGTAACACACGGACTACGCTCTCCCACACACATACACAAACAAAAATACCTTCTCTCCGTCAGGGATTGGGAGAAATCCGTTGGTTGCCGTTGTTCGTACTGTCGTTGTTTGCAAAAAAAAAAAAAAAGAAAAGAAAAGAAAAAGAAAATCAAATCAAATCAAATCACCTCCCGATTATCTTGAAAAAAAAAAAAGGCTTCTATATTCAACGAATTCATTTTGGCAAAGGCGTACGAACATCGTGTCTATTAGTGAACCGCTGTTGCGGCAGTTTCTCCTATTTGGCATGAGTAAGCTTAATTTGAGTTCAGTGAATAGTTTGAATAGTTCATGCTGACTAATTATTTTTGATATGTGCGTGCATGCTCGATTTGATTTGATTGATATACTGTACACGTAGGTGCAGAGGGAGGTTACACAAAATCAAGACGATTTTATATCACACTTCAATGTGTGCTAAAGCATCTGGGTCTTAAAGGAAAAAGCGTCTTTATCATTCCACCTCATTAGCACGACACAAGTCTGGAAACTCGACACAATGTTACTTTTTGTTAATTCGTTCCATCCACGTGAGTTCGGCGCCTACTTCCCTCCCCATGGTTCCGATTGGACCAAGGTCTGACCATTTCAATTCCAAACTCGGACTTGAGCTCTTTTACGTCTTCACTCAAATGGTTGCGGTGCGTTATCTTTTGGAAGTATTGTCTCAACGAAATCAATGACCATTGGATAAATAGGTTCGTTCAAAAGCAATGCTCGTGCATTCTTCTCCATTAATACTTTACGTGACATGGTGTAAAGTAAATGGCGTAGATCGTATCCGCTTGTACATTATCGATTTTTAACGGTCGCCCGAGTGCGACCATGCTCATGGAGTTCAACTTTATGAAACCAAATACGGATCTTTCCATGATTCAAACAAATTCTCATTGTCTTGGCCACTTTTATCGTTTAACGCTATTGGTTTGCAAATCTCTGATTTTTGCATGCATGAGTACCACTTTTTATTATTATTGAAGGGTTCTGAGACACGGGCTCTGTTCATTTCGGCATTCTTCGGATTCTGAACTCGATTTTATCTTTTCGGAGAACTAAAAATTTATCTCGTTGATCTGCGAGTGCTTTCGATCACCATTAAACTCTAAAGGAAAGATCTGTCGTTGGGTGACGTAAAAAAAACCCCCCATTCTTTCCATTTAGTAAAATAATTGACGTAAGGAGAGACGGGATCGATCCGAGTTCCGACATTGCCGGTTGTCGGTTGATTTTAACCGTTTCAGATGGTTTTTAAAATGGATGCCCGATCGTCCGAGGATTCGCGTGATTTTAGCGAAAAGGGGGACTGCCCGTGCCTTTCCTTCACAACAGAACATTTCGACCCCTTAAATTGCACGAAAATCTATGCTTTGTAATAACCAAATTGAACGAAAGGCGAAACATCTTGGTTGATACGCAGAAGCAAATGCAGTAGGTTCTAATTTCAATGGCAAGAATTGACTCTTTGTGATATAACGTTGATGTCACCGTTCACCTAGTTTGTACATGATCTTACCTCTCTGCACGCTCGAAGTCGATAATCCTATGCGCGTACTTGAAAATCCGAGATATATTTGTACTCGGAAAATTGAGTGGCGCGACATAGGGCAGAGTCTACGCCGATACTGGGTTGACCTTAAATTCGGATTGGTATCTGGGTCTTAATTCCACGCGCGTGACTCAAAAAAAGCATCAACCACTGTAACATCTCATTATCCTTCCAATTACCTGCGGCGGGATTTTTTGGTGTATGTGTGTACATTTCAGATTGTAATACTCCGTGATGCATAAAACGCATACAACATTACTGTATATACCACCCACACGAATGCACAGCACGTATGGTGTGTGTGCAGAGCCATGCTCAATATGGATCCATTGGAAGGTGGAGAGATTAAATAATTTGCTCCGTTTTTTTTTTTTTTTTTTTTTTTTTTTTTCGACAACGTCTCACAGGACGTGCGAATGAAAGTGGTTTGGGAAAAGCAATCATGGCCAACCGGTTCGAAAACAGTTTTATCCAAAGCCGTCGAAGACACCGTTCGATCACTCTGTTGACAGATCGCCGTACGAACATCGGAGGATTTTTTTTTTTTTTTTTTTTTTTGCGGGAAGCATTTAAACTGTTTCTTTTTTTGACCTGAAGTCCACCTCCCACTCCTCCCATTGGGTTTTACGTTTTACGGTAGGCGATGGTGCGTCCGACCTATTATATTGTTAATCATGAACATGGTCGCTACGCGTGCGACCACACATTGCTGTACGCTAGGGCATTTTCTTTTTTCAATTTGGTCTGGTTCATGTGATGGTAATATGACAGGTTCACAGGTACCATGCTCCCGGTCCTTTGATGCACAGTTCGGTCATGCAACAATCTTTTCAACAATGAAGGTTGGTAACGATGATGACGAAGACGTTGGTGCGGAAATTAAAAAATAAAATAAAATAAAATAAAATAAAATACTGTACAGTAAGATAGAATAAAATGATATAGTATATACTGTACAATATATACAGTATATATAAATTTTTTCTTTCATCCATTGCACGAACACACACACACACACACAATGTAAACATACGCATTTCCTTCTCCGGTATTCCCTCAGTTATAGTCACACTGTATGAAAAATTCGCACTGCTCAATCATGAACATTCGGGAACTTTGTTTGAATTCTTTGGAACATTGGAACGTTTGCAAAAGAACCTTTTTTTTTTTTCATCTTCAGTGCACACGCACACAACGTATTATATTCATCACAATGATACACCACATACAAACAACAACTGTGCTATGAGATTATTAGATGATACTCGCGCCTCATTATTTACCAATATTTTTTGACGAACTTTATCTCGACCATCAGGATTCCACCTGCATTAACAGCATTCTCATGGTACGTAATGTTGTTATTGTTGCTGCGGCCTAATCTGGTGGAATCAGATCGGGTGACATTTATTCAAATTGTCGAATTGCCATTGGTGTTGGGGATGAGCAAGATGACGAATGGTTGGAATCGATTGACTTCATGCAACCTGATGGTCCGCGATACAATGAACGGCCGAATGATTAAATAATGCAACACCAATATTTTGGCACGCTCAATGACGTTATTCTTTTGATTTTTTTTTTTTTTTTTTTTTTTTGTGGTCCCGACTTTTAAAAGGAATTTAATAAATGGTGTGGATGACGATTATAGGGGCAGGATGTGAGATTAATGGTGTGCGCTAGTGACAAGGAAAAAAAATAAAATGCATTCAAGGAATCCTTATTTCTCTCTAGTAACGTTTGCCATCTTCGGACTGGTGCACGATCTACTATCTACTATAATTTCCATATAGATGTGCATACACAGTATGTTAAAAAGTAAATAAATAAATAATAATAATATTACTAGCAATGCCAATCCCAACAAGTATTTATTCGGCGCATGTATTATTATGAGAGCTAGCTAACTGTAGAAGGTCGGCATCACTGTCAAGTCTCTTGCTTAAATGTGTATCAGTTTATCACACATGGTTCATCATATAATGCTGTTTCCCTCGTCATTCTTTGATTGTTCGCCTTCGACCGCCCACATCCCACCATTCATAATCGTGGATGTAGGTCCATCCTACAGGTTTTGGTCATCGGGCGGTAGTGTGGAATGCTATTTACAGATCTCCGAATACCTTCTTACAATAGCACCACTAATAAAATAAAATAAATAAATAAATTTTTTTAAAAAAAAAATTTTTTTTTTTATATCGTCCCCGGGTCCGCTTACATTACTAGCCCGTTACGGAATGACCTTTACAGTATTATCTAATAATATATTGAAATCTAAATTGATTCATGTTGATACATGAAACTGCTCATCAGCTTATTATGATTTATCATTAATCTCAGGGTGATTGTGGCTTCCGCTTAAGGTTTGGAGATCTGTAAGTGTAAATTGGAAAATACGTAAAAAGAAACCTTGTCACTAATATTATTACACGCATCAATATCTTATATTATATTCCCTTCTTCTCATCGTATTGTCGGTGCCGTTGACGTCCACTCCTCCAATGGTCGGTCGCTGGCCAACTACGTACACGCTCTCGGAATCCTGTTCGAGATTCCGACTTTGAGGTACACCTTATCTCTTTCAAAACGCATGTCCCTGAGATTACAATGGATTGCAATTTCAGGGCTCATTGACCAAAAAGAATCCAGAAATGGTCTGTCACACGTCATCTGTGATTTTTTCTCTGAAGTTTTTTTTTTTTTTTCCAATGAAAGAAAAATTCTGGTGGACGTTTCGTTCACCAAATGACTCCATTCAACGTCACATGCGGCACATTCACATTGACACTTATAGATGACGTTGGAAGTGTATGAACTGTCATTAATCACTAATTTAGCCGAATTGCACATCCTTTAACCTCTTGCATACCGCCTGAAAGTATCGGAGAATTGCCCACGGCGATGAGACCCTTGTCGCTTCCACCCACCTTCCAATTCTTCCCTTATCTCGATTAGTGATGGTTCTTTTTTTTTTAGTATAACGACAAAAAAGTCAATCGCGCGAGTCCATCCGAGCATCGGACGTGAATGGGAAATACAATTAGCGAAGAAACAGATCCGATCGAAAATCTCGGACTTCACCTAAAACATTCATCACTCCGAACATCCCTATGACACAGCACTTGATGACAAATTAAATTTCAGGTGTGATAGATGTTCATTCAATGATTACTAATTCGTGAGGTCCAATTTTTTTTCCCGTCCGACAGCACAATTGTTTGTCAAAAAAGAAGTTCACTTCTTTTTCTGCCACAGAAAACTCGGATCTACCTGGTTGACAGCAAAGGACCTAGCTCGTTCCTACATCGTTAGCGCTATTTACTTGCTTATTTATTTATTATTTTTAATTAATTAATTTATTTACTCGCTTGTTTATTTTTACTTTTTGCAAAGAGCGATGCCCTCTGGTCACTAGACTCGGAATAACCGATGCGTGTGTGGCCCGGCAAGCCCTTTTCTTTTTTTTTTTTTTTCTCCCTCTTGTTTCCTTCTTCTTGACCGAATATGCTAGTCAAGGAAGTTTTACGTGTGTGTGTGTGTGTATACGTGAATACTGTGTGTATGTGGGGTACTATAAATTCAATTACTCTATCAAGCCCGTCCACAAATAGGCAACTAAAGGTTTTATTAATAGATCACAAATACGTGTGTAAGTAAAAGCACGTCCAAATATACAGGAAAGGATCTTCTTTTCAAATGGTATTACAGAAGGGTGTCGATTATAAACAGGTGCTTTAAATACATTCCTCTTTTTCCCGTAGCCTTTTTTTTTTTTTCAACTTTTCGGTTGTAAATGCTATTTATTAAATAAAATAATATTGCATAAATATTTCGTATATTTATTTATTTATGTGAATATATATATATTATCACAGTACCTATAAATGTTTAGCCTTTTTTTTTTTTTTTTTTTTTGTAAACAGTATATCATCACACCAAATCCCACTCATCCTCTACGCTACAAAAAAAAATTCTTTTTTTTTTTTTCGCAGTAATTTTGTCGTTCTTCGCCCGTTCCAAGGGAAGGGCGTAAAAAAAAAAGAAGAACAAACTCGCATTTATTTATTTCTACTCCATTTCCTTTATTTGGCCTTGTTCACTTTATTTGTTTGTATTTAAGCATCGCCTCGGTCATTTCTTATTAAGAAAGGAAAAAAACATTCGGTCATCGAATTCCTTTTTCTTTTTTTTTTTGAGATTGGAAGAATCTTAAAGAATAACAACAATAGTAAGACGAGAAGAGAATGAGCACACAATTAGTGGTCGAGCGACCGCCCTCATTTCCACATCACCCCCCCTATTCATTGAACGACCACTCGATGCCCTTACCATCTACCACCCACGCCTTTCATTACGATCCAACGGACACGGAGCAGAATCATTTCGTTCCCGGACATCATCAACCTTTCCCCACCTCATACACACCTCCATCAAGACCACGTACCGCCGCCGACTCAAATTCTACGAAGCAATCGAGCAGCGGAGGTACCATGGGAATGTTGAATACCAATTTGAGTGGCGAGGACAGCGGAAGCGGTGTCATCAAGAGGACAAACAAGACTCATGTTCCGAGCGCCTGTTATAATTGCAAGAAGGCTCACCTCGCCTGTGATGGTAAGCGATTCCCCCCTCCCCTCTTTCCCCGTCCTTTTTGTGCTGGTATTTGGAGAAAAAAAAAAAACGGGGGTTTTCCAAAGCCTTTATTTCCTTGCCCCATTTCCACCCGCTCGATTTGATTAGTTGTTCCGCTGTTACACAAGCGTCTCTGTCACGTGCCCGGACGCGTTTATTTTATTTAAAGTAACGTGATTAACGCTTCTCCTCCACCCCTCCACCCCTCACCATTCATGCAGTTTCGAGGCCTTGCAAAAGATGTGTGACACTTGGAAAAGTGGAAACTTGCATCGACATCAAACACAAGAAACGTGGTCGCCCGAAATTGAAGGACAAAAAGCCGTATCCGTACGATACTCACGCAACCGCCGACGCCAAAACGTGGGGAACCAATCCACAGTTCTTACCACCCACCACCACCGATCCAGAACAACAGCAAGGTGGCCATCATCATCATCATCACGTTGATCAACCACCACCTCCGCAAAATCAACAACTTTCATTCTCCTCGTTCATACCGTCACCGCCTCACCATCATTCACCACCCATCGGGAATCGACCCACGCCATATCAACATTCCCCTTTCCTAGAGAAACCCTCGAAATTCGTTAGTCAACCGATAATGAGTTCACCGCCGATATCGTCGTCGTCGTCATCATCATCATCATCATCATCATCAGAGAATCCGTCGCCTCCCTTCACCATGTACTTGACTGTCGATGAGGTCGCATGCGCGCACGTATCAGAGGAGTGCCTGGCATCTACGGGTTACTACGCAAAGGAATTTGAGCACAAATCCATCTACGATTACATCTTTTCGGGCGATTTGGAAAAGTTCCAAAAACTTATTGCTTCGCTGTTGGAAAATGCGAACCGATATCACAGCACGACGGGCCACAGCCATTATTCGCACCAACCGTTGCCCCCAACCGTTGATCCTAGACTCTCTCAATCGAGCCCCGAGGTTTCCGAGATGATCAACTTAAGGCAGCGGAACGGTCAGTATGACCTGTATAAGGTTCGAATGTATCTTGGAGATAGCTATGGTGCAGATTTGGCACGGAAGGAGGCATGGAGTAAACTGTACATCGTGGCTTCCTTCACAAAGATCAAGATTGACACTTGTTCTCCATCGAGTGATTGCGGTCCACACGCACGACCGGGTGTTGATTCCGCTCTGCTCACGATGAATTTAGGCATGGGGCGATCTGGCCTCCTCAGTCCGGTCCTATCTCCACGGCAGGGCAACTTTTCCGACATAACACCTCCCCCGCCGTTGTACGTCGAAGCACCCCAACAGCCCCCGCCAAATATTCACCATCAAAGCGGCCACTTCACCCACCATTTGCCCGATAATTACCGCCATCAGCATCACGGTATTCATGGTGCCTCTAATAATTTCTCTTCGGCCATCCCTCGTTCGAATGTGCATCGACCGGAGCCATTGGTTAACCCCTTGAGCACCGTATCACCCTCCTGCCGCCCAGAGACGCCGCCTTCGCTGCTGACCGATAAACGATCTTCCGCATTTACCCCACCCACCTACAAACACGAGTTAGAAGATTCGAAGCCGAAGCTGGACGCTTCGTACATTCACAATGACCACCCATCAAGTTACCATCACAACCATTATCATCAACATCGTAATGTCAACGATAGGATACGGAGTTCGGGCGGTGAATGTGATGAGATTATGAGCTCTTCAATGATAATGAGGGAACCTGACACTCGCGGGGAGCGCCTTAGAGTCACTGATTCGGAGTCAACCAAGCGGATGAGCGTGGATTCGCTGTTATGTTAGCATTTAAGATACGACGACCGATAATCCGAAGAAAACGAAATGAGCGATTGATTCTCAACACTGCGGCGACATTTTTGATGGATGGTGAAATAATACCTCATCATTCTACATCCATTGGGAGAAGGGGAATAGGGTGGACTCGAAATTGGTGGGAAAGGGCTCACGCGGACTTTGGGATCGGCACGTTCAGACGTTTGATGGCGAATTTATAAACAAAGTACACATTTCCATAACACATCTATATATATATATATATATGTATTCATTTTATCATTGAAAAAACGGAATGATCAAAGGTTTCGTAAATTATTTACATCGTGTGTGCGTTTCTGACCATCTTTCTATCACAACAAAAAGTCTGAATTTTCTGGCACGGAGGGAAGAACAAGGACTTGGGGAATCCGACAGCGATACTTGGAGAGATGAAAGGACGAGTAATTCATTTTTGTCAAAAAAAAAAAAGATCACACCGTATGCCTAAGAACCAATGATTCAAACACGAAGAATTAAGATCCTTCTCTTTAAGTCATCGGGGTCAATGTTGGTCTGTGGATTTAATCATCTATTTTCTAAAATTTTCTCTTCATCTAAAAAGTAGTCAACTTCTTCTTCATTTGTATAGAGTATATATACATGTATTTTTTTTTTTTTTCCTTCTTTCTCCTTAGAAATTCAAAATTACTACTATTTTTTTTTTTTCCCTTTGTAATTAACATATATATTATTTAATTTTTCTTTTTCTTCTTGCTTTCAACAATCTATTGCACATATATTATATGCATTTTTACATTATTTATTATATATTAGTATTATATCTATCTTCACATATATTTATTATTATACCCACATTATTAGTTATTTAGTTGTATGTTTATCTTTCACCTAATACTTTCCCTCCCGAACTTTTTTTAACCCACCACCTACGTTGATTACCTATACACCATATGAATACTTATCCGTGTAATATTTGTTCCAAAAAAAAAAAACCCCCATCATTTTTCTCAACAAACTGCTTCTTATGAGTGAATTGCGAAGATGCAAAAATGCAAGTCAATTATCATGGCGATAACGAAGGGAAACAAGACGTTTCCAAAAGAAAACTTCAAGAATTATCTGATATGAAAAAAAAAAATAAAAAAAATAAATTTCAGTTGTTCGTTTGTTGTTATACATCAAAGTGCATGGTGCCCCCCCAAAAAATTTTTTTCTTCTCCACGATCGAAATCTTTTGCCCCGTGAATGTACGTACAGTACTCATCGCCGTATATTACAACAGCAAACCATATCTTAAAGTTGCCGGTATATTTGATTACGAAAGCATGACAAGTAAACCAATCTGTGATTAGTTATCCGATTAGGGGTTTAATTTGTGCACATTTCAGTAATTTTGCTAATACATTCAGGGTCTTTTTGCAACCTCGTGATTCCATCGCGAAATGGTCAAAATGAACTCGAAATTTCACCGTTTTTCTTTTTTTTTTTTTCAATTTTAAATTCTCACACACAAACATCATTGCTTATTTGTTCACATGCATCAATGAGAAAGTTCATTGTGTGCAAGCGGGTAATAGTGCCTTTTGACGCAAACTCCATAAAAAGAAACCTAATTTCTTTGCACTCTAGTTGATTGGTGACTGAAAAAAAAAAAAAATGTCATGTTAATCCGGCATGCGTGAATGGGTATGGAATTATTTGACGGTGCGATCCTACAAATAATTCGTGTAACATTTTTGTAGTGAGATCGTGTTGAGCATATTTCTTTACCAAACAGCTAGATGTCGAATAAGACGGAGTGGTGATGTCGGATATATTGTGCACTGTGTTTAGGTGTGGGGTGCAATCGAATTATTAAATATTCCGGGCGGGTCAGTTCGAATTTTTCGTCAACCCCTCTTTTTTTTTTTTCTTTTAAAGAAACTTGGCTTTTTGTGCAAATTGTTTGGCCTATTCGAATGCACTTTTGTTATGATGTGGCATACGGGTTAACTATTGTAAGTAATGGATGAATGAATGAATGAAAAAAAAAAGAAAATGCATGTATTGATTCCTTATGGTCTAGGCAAGCATACGAATCATCTGTGCACTTGACATGCTGATGTGTTATTGCGTTGCGCCGTGAGTCGCATATACGGGGAAATACGCGCGTATGGACAGAATAAACTTCTAAACTAAAAATTTCCGACACTTAAAACCATATAAACTATTGTGCGCGTGTAACATTGTGTCTGCGATCCTTGTTTACTAGAAAAAGTTCACACTACGCACAAAATTAGATACGAGGTATAAGTGGGTTCAACGCGCATTTAGAATAGGAAGCATGAGGGTCTTTTCATCCACGAAATCGAAGATACGTATGGTCCGATAGAGAATCAATGTGTATAACAACAAATTATCAATGAAAATTAATTATGAAATCATCGAGGGACCTCAATTGCAAAGCATCACAATGCAAGAAATGGAGGGTTTATTTATCGGATGCAGGGTTGCCACTTAGATTGTAAACAGAATTGGCAGGCATCCTCTGGGCTTCGTTCTTATTTTGGTCCTATAGCATTGATGTGTGTCGGTATCGTTCCCACATGTGTCACACGTGTCGACCAAACATTCGTTTAAATTTCATTCATTTCTGGGTACAAATCTCATATAGCCGACCTGTTGTAAATGAAATTTTCATTTTCCCGCGTATCATTGGTCATTGACGAAAAACAACGCTGCAATACTTTTTCTTTTGCGGTGGTACCGATAGGTATCAGTGCCGATCATTCTTTGCAAATTAATTACAGAAAGTGGTCATAAAAAAATTTTTTTTTTGCAAAGATCTCCTCGTTAGACACTTTAAATTCCAATTTTTGATTGTTTGAAGAAATGGTGAGCCTTCACGTAGAAAAAAAACCAAACCTCCATTTCAAGTGCATGTGCATTCATTCATTTTCCGATAAAATTTGGTGAGTCACCGTAAAGATTTTCCACCTCGTCAACGGTTCGGATTACG
>CAJVPT010002304.1:0-18066 GCA_910592055.1 Acaulospora colombiana | reverse complement strand
TTGCACTTAGAGTTTTAATAATTCTTAAAATAGAGACGAGTGAGTTAGATAGAGACTTAGCTTTAGCGATACATTTTTAATGTAAAGTATACATATGTTTAATAAAGCACACATATCTAGTTTGACAGAGGGTTTAAAAAAAAAAATAGTAATAATTTTATTATAAAAGTTTTTAATTGAAAGCATTATAAAAAATAATTAAAATTAAGATAAGAAATTGGATATTAAAGATGTAAAAAAAGATTTATAATCAAATATATAGACAAGTTTAAATTATTAGATATAAAAAAATTATAAAATAAAAATAAAAAATCATTAGATATGAAGTAATTGGATTTTGATTCCTAATGAAATTTTAACAAGCGATAACCTGCAAGCAATGGTATTAAAAATTGAAAGGGTGATAAATCACTTTCAACATTATATATAGTTTATTAAAATAGAAATCTAAAACTAAGATAATTGAATTAATTAGATATATAGCTTTAATAACACGTATTCAATGTACTGTATAGCATACAAATATTTAATAAAACGTGCATAACTAACCCGACAAAGAGTAATAAAAAAAGAAATGATTATTAATATAAAGTATATGGATAAAAACAAAATTTTTTAATAAATTTATGGGAAACAAGGGAAATTAACCTTTTTTATTAATGAAGTGCATAATTGCACGAAATAATTTTTTTTTCTCACGCTATCTAATTAAAATAGTATTAAATTATTACTTTGATAAAAATTATTTTTATGGAATTCAGCCTATTAGTATTTTACACACGCAGATGTTTTATTGAAAGAGTAAGTAAAATAAGCCCGTAGAAATCTATTGTCGAATGAATAAATAATTAATCATAATGTTCCAAATAGCTCGTATATAAAATCTAGATAAATTAGTCGTCTCGAGTATTCTTGCGCTGAAAATGGAAATCCCAACTGTCCAGCAACTTTTTACTTGAAATTGTGTCCGAGTCTGACGCGTAACCATACGTGAATTGAGATAGATAAATAAACGAAATTCCCGCTAGGAGCAATATTACAGCACAAGCGATTTTTGCGATATTGTTGATTTTCGCATTTGATGTTGTGCGTGCATTTTTTGGTTTGTTAGGCGAATTGTGTGAAACGGGGTAGTTTACGGATTCAATAAACATAAAATTGAAAGTTGCTGCCGTCACCAGATAACTGAAAATAACTGAGGGGAGATAATGATGAAGGAACAAAGATCGACCCATGAGGTAAAATGGAAAATAATGAAGAGCCCACGCCAAGAAAAAGAACCCTGCGGAATTATACAATCGGTTACGGACAGCTAGGAAAAAAAAATCAATAAAAAAATTTGGAAAAGGGGTATCAATTAAAAAATTTGCGAAATCACTTACAATCCGGAATAGGTTTAATACCGCGTCGTCGAGATATAAGATCAGCAGCCATCACACCTACAAGGACTGCCATAGCACCAATAGCAAGCCACCAGGTAAAGGGATTGCCTAGTAAATAGATTTGTTTTTTATCATCGGATAAGGTCCAAAAAGATATTCCGCGTACTAAAAATGGCCAGTTGATTGGTGCCGAGGAGTAAGGATGAGGTTTAGTCAATCCAGAATTGTGGCTGATCATTAGACGTTGCAATTCAAAGAATTTCTTTATAAACGGGACACTCTTTATCTCGTTCTTTGGAACCTCTTGTTCGGTCACTAATGGTTAAAAAAATTAATGTACATGCGACACGGATCAGTGTGAAGAATAAAATTCTCGACAAAGATTAATCGCACAAGTCTCAACTACCAACCATTTTTACCAACGATTTCATCGGGATACCAGGTATTGGTCTTATCCTTATTGTTCTTATTTCCATTGATTTCTTGTTGGTTAAAACCCCATTCAGGCAACAAAACATTATGCGTCCATAGGGCTACTTTCGTTTCGTAATGAACCAATTTAAAATAACCGGATTTTGTTTTCCAAACAGTGTTTGAATCACCGTCATTTATGAGGACCTGGAAGATGGTCTCGTTGTAACGAGAATTGTCGTCTACCGAGATGGTAGTGAATTCCTGATTTGTGGGCATTGTTGGCGAAGCAACGTCATGTGTGAGAAGATTTGTTTGGGTGTTGACGTGTTCGAGCACTATATAATCACCATGCTTCACAGTGTCATTTTCAGGTCTCGATTGATCAAAGAAATTTTCTGCAGGTATAATACGCCAATGATTGTTGGAGTCTTCATGTGGATATCCTGTAACTTGTTGACCTATAAGATATATATTAATTATCATTTCGAATTATCCGAATTCTCGAAAGAAAAAAAAAAAAAATTTAAAATTACCATTACTACTGATACGCCCATCCTCGTATCTAAGCGGATAACGAGCGGTATGAGAGTGTAGATATACCTTGGTATCTTTGTGTTTCAAAGTGATGGTATCATTATACCTTATTTCTAATCAGAGAAGAAATCCATTAAAGAAGTCGAAATTAGACTGATAAAGAAAGCATGATCATTAGGAGAACAAACAATAAATTTACCCAAGCTTTGAAGATTCATTATACTTCCGTGCAATGTTTGTTGGAATGCAGGACTCATGAACGCGTCCCCAGTACCGCTTGTGTTTAATATGAGGAAGTGGATATAAAACCATAGTAGGTATACAAAGATAGGGACGATTATGAGACCAACGACGCGAGCTAAAAAGTGTTTTTTGAATTGTTCCTGTGGTATTTTATATAAAGAAAGTTATAAGAAAAGAGAAAGCCTTGCCATCTTCCAATATAATTAATCTACTACACGTTATGTGCGACAACATGGTTGTCCTCTGGTTGCCTAACCCGTTGTTACATTACTTACCATTGTCAATCCACGTTTTATATCCAACAAGTTCCACAAGTCATAGAGGACGGCATATCCTATGGTAATAACGGTGAAGAGTCCTACCATCTTTACGCTAAAACATAGAATCGGAAAGATCATCAAGTCAGATAAATAAAAAGAAGATATAAAGCGTGCATGTAATCTCCAGAAGGTTTTCAACCAAAGAGGCTTTCCATTACCTCATTGTTAAACCGAGCGCAACTCCGGTGGCAATCAACCATGACCACCATTCATTAGTGAATTCTCTGAAGCACAATGTAACAGGTGAGTAAATACGTGCAAAAGAAAGAGCTCGAGTGAAAGCGTATCCCAATATACCTCAACCGATATTTGTAGAACCGTATATAGCAATAGATTGTGCATAGCATGAAAAAAACAAGCATTGAGTCGAGAAGAATCAAACGAGTTTGGCAAACCAAGGCATTATCTGTCAAATATATTAGGGTAAGTATAGCTCTGTCTCAAAGTAAAAAGTCGACATATAATATAAAAACGATCGCTTGCCGAAAAGCACCAATCCGGCAGCCAATGTCGCGGTAACTATGGGATACCCGGATTCCGTCATGATCAGGTAAGTGAGGGGAACGAATAATGCGCCTAGAGTGGCAGGCAACATTCGAAGTCCCACATAAGGGACATTGTTCTTTATGTAGTCATCCCCGATATTGTCAAATTCAAAATGGCCGTCATAACCCAGCAGCCAACCCATAGCTGCAAACATTAATTTGCCGAGGGGTGGATGCACGTCAAAATAATATTCTCTTTTGAGATAGTAGCTCGCAAACTTTCCAAAGTGGACTTCATCGAAGCTGTAAAGTCAAAATTGACAGATTTCTCTTTTAACTACTCTTATGTTATTGATAAATGGCATTAGTAGAAGAAAAACTTACACAACTTGATCGGGATGGTAAATTTGGTAAAAGCGAGTCACAAAAGACAAAATAGTGAGAGTCACCAGAGCTATGGTGCTCTCGTTGTCTTGTCTTCGGTGGGAACTCTATAAAATATTTTAGTTAAGTAAGTTTATAAACTCTTTAACATTCCTTCTGACACTTTCAACAACTTGTCAAAACCTTCTTCTTATCGTCAAAATCTTCCTCGACAACATCTTTCGCCTGAGCGCTGAAATTTTTATCTTGCCTGTTACGAATTGTTCTGCTCTCTGACATCTTTTAGGCTCCGTATGTGCAAAAATTCATCGGTTTTCCAAATACATATATTTATAGATAATTCGAGATCGTGTTATTTGTCCATTGGAGTATCGTGATTATTTGTTTATATCAACTGTGACATTGCATTGTGTCACTAGAAATCTTTTTATCGTCCGATCTCAATCTCTCGAAGATGGCGACCCCGATGGACATAGACAATAAAGGGTCTAAACGGTCTGGTGAATCGTCCAATGCGCCGTCTAAACAAAGGGTTCACTTTGGCAGCCTCGAAGAGGTTGAAAGGCAAAGTAGAAAGAAGGCTTCTGCCACCGAGGTAGCGATCAATGACGCGTTTCGTCTAGAATTTCAAGGTATACTGACAAATCGTTATCTATTAACCCGTTAAGGACTCGGGCGGTATTTCTTTCGAGGACTTGGGTGAGCAAGTTTTTATACGTTTGTTAGTATTACCGCCACAATTCGTCGATTAGGCAATGCTAATACCACAGGTGAAGAAATAATGAATTATGAATTATCGGAATCATCGAAGAAGGCGCGCGAGGAACATCAGGCGATACTGGACGAGTTTGAGCGCAAGAAACGCGCGAGGACCCTCGCTGTGCCCACCGACGATGGTCGCGTAAGGACGAAGTTAAGAGAGCTCGGTGAACCACAATGCTTGTTTGGTGAAGGAGTACGTGTTATCCAATGAATTCAATCCCATTTACTTGCGTCGGATGTTAATCACAAGTTTGCTTATTCCTTCTAGCCAGGTGATCGTCGAGATCGTCTTCGATATTTGTTATCCAAGGCGGAAGGTACAGATATGGTGCCCGATGAAGATGAAGAGACTGAGAGTGAATCGGAAGAAGAGGTGATTCTTTAATGCCATCATTCTGATCTCGTAACCTTGGACTGCGCATATTGATGGGGTAGTGGACTTAATTAATTCTTATATGTAAAATTAGAAAGAGGAGGAGTTTTTTACCCAGGGAACTCCGGAGCTTTTAGAAACACGTCGTTGGATAGCAAGATATTCTTTGCCAAGGTTTGTGAACGATGTTAGTTGTCATCATTTATAGTCAACTCGAGGTGATCTTCTCAATTTACTATTACTTATCATTATTATTCCAAGGGCAAGAGATCGCCTTCAAAGGCAACGAACGGAATACGAATTGCCGTTACCGCAATTGAAATCCGTGAGAAAAGATTTGTTTACCGAATTGAAGGTAAATAAATAAATATATATATATATACAAAATAGGTTACTATTATTGTTTGACCGCAATTGATTCAAAAAAATGCTCACCATCTAATGTTCAAAATAATTATCTCAAGTCATATGCAAATTTCAGTTCTCAAATTGGAGACGACCGGCCAATATCACAGTGCGCTTTTTCGCCAGATTGTAACCTCATCGTCACCAGTTCATGGTCAGGGTCATGTCGAATTTGGAGTGTACCAAGTTGCGAGCCGGTGACCACATTGAAAGGTTTTTGATTTGATCATTTAACACAGAATCAGAGAATTGTTTGATTACAGGAGTGCACCTATAAGTGTTCCATTCCGTTATGATAATGTAGGTTTGCCAAATTATAGGACACACTGATCACGTTGGCGGACTTGCCTGGCATCCACAGTCTACTCTTTCCATCGATAGGAACGTGGTAAATCTGGCGTCCGGATCGACGGATAAGTTAATCCATCTCTGGTCCTTGGAGAATGACACGCCCATAGGCTCATTGAGGGGTCACACTTCAAGAGTCGCAAAAGTTGATTTTCATCCTTCCGGGAGATTCCTTGGATCAACGGGGTACTTTTATTTACTTAATTAACGAATTCGATTTCCAATTATTTATTCCTTTAATTATATATAGTTATGACTACTCTTGGCGTCTGTGGGATATTGAGACGACCAAAGAACTTCTCTTACAAGAAGGACATTCGAGAGAGGCCTATGCCATCCGATTTCAAAACGATGGTGCATTGGTTGCCACAGGGTACGTGAACGCATATCAACGGACACTATAATGACAAAAGAATTACATCTCACAATCAAAATAGGGGATTGGACGCTATCGGAAGGGTCTGGGATTTAAGGACAGGTCGTTCTGCCATGGTACTAGAAGGCCACGTCAAAGAAATTCTTTCTGTTGACTTCTCACCAAATGGGTATATAAAGCATATACTCATAATGTGTTGATTCACTTTACTTCTGTAGTAACTTTACAAAGATACGTTATCACAGTTACCAGGTGGCCACCGGAAGCGCCGATAATTCGGTGCGTATTTGGGATATTCGAACTTTACGTTGCAGTTATACGATCGCTGCACATAAATCACTGGTATCGGACGTGAGGTTCTTTCACGGTTCGGTGACATTTGTCAGTGAGGAATGGGACAATGGAGTCAGGCCAACCATATCAGGATTGTATATGGTAACATGCGGGTATGATGGCTTTGTAAATATTTGGTCATCGGATGATTGGAATTTGCTTAAGAAATTGGCGGGACACGACGGTAAAGTAATGTCGATCGACATTTCTTCAGGCACGTATTCATTCGATATAAATTATCATAGGTCTAATGATTAAGATACATTAAACTCAAAGATTTATCTTTATTTTCCTTTTTAACAGATAACAAATTCATTGCCTCCTCGGGTTTTGATCGAACGTTCAAGTTATGGGCGAACGAGAATTTGTCAATTTAAAAAATTATTCCGACGGAACGTGGACACCATTAGTATGACGAAAATTATATTCCTTTAATAAATCGAATAAATTCACATCACGACGATGCAGTCTCAAATTTGTCTTCGTTCTGCCACAAATTTCTCACTTGTCTACCGAATTTCTAAAGATCATTCGTCTCTGGGAACCGGCATCCCACAAGGTTGTAGCATTTTCTTTTGTCAACGCGTAGAAAATAAGTGAATTTATATTCGCATGTTGACAAAAATAAAAATAAAAAAAAATATCAAAACAAAAGATTACCTCGACGAATTCAAATTTAACTCTCGCAATGCTTTCATTTTGTGCTACCGAGAAGTATGATATCAAAGCGTGGTGACCAATATATGATGCGTAACTGTCTCGATGCTGATTAACCAACCACTCGCTGTCAATTCGCGAGCAATTTATTACTTACGCAGGAGTGGCGAAGAAGTGTCAATGAAAGGACACAAAATAATACTCACAATTTGTTCGTGTCCGCGTGACCCGTCCCAACATATTTTGATTGCACTGAAAAAGTTTAATTCAGTTTTAGATTTGTTGTTTCTTTTCTTTGAACTTTAGGACGAGGTATCACGATAATAATAAAGAAAAGCAGAAACTTTACAATGCTCGAGTTGACTGTTGAGATTGAAACGATCCTATGATAGTTACAAAAATCGAGTTAATATTAGGCTAACAGTTTCTTTCAGCGCAGGAATGTGTGGAAAGTAAAATAACCATTTCTCAAAAAAACCAAAATTGCTCAGCGTTTGGACACTTTCAGATGCATTTGGTGATTAGTGATTACGTATTGCGTAGCACGTAATATGTGAAACTATAAAAATTGTACAAATGAGAATTTTATAATTATTATCTGTTCATTCTTCAGGATTTTTTGTCGAAATGGATCGATCGGAATTGCTTAAGCAGTTCATGGGCATAGTCTCCTGCGACGAACAACAAGCTAATTTTTACCTGGAAGCCAACAACTGGAACTTGAATGTACTCACAACTCCTTTCTTTTGACAAATTTTTGAGTAGTCGGTTGCCCCATTAATTCGCATTTTGGTTAATTCAGTCAGCGTTGAGTAATTTCATTGAAGAGCCTATGGGCGGTGTTGAACAGGAAACTGTGGACCCCGAATCGTTTAATGCGGAAGGCTCATTTCGAGGGGAGCAAGATTCTGCTTCTAATGCCACCCCCGGATCCTCCAGTAACAATAAAAGGTTGGTTAAACGCTTTCTCAAAATTTTCATTCCGCCTGCTTCTGGATATGCTCTGATATATCTGTGGAATTAAAACAAAGTTCCTCTAAGCCTCGAGTTGCCACTTTACGCGACCTAGACAAGGAAGTGTCTGAGGAAGAGGAGGAAGAAGAACGCGAAAATTTGTTTGCTGGTGGTGAAAAATCGTCCGTGATCATTTATATTTTACTAAAGCTGGAACGTTTAAAATCGATAATTGACAAGTTTTCGAAATTGAAACTCATCCAGTGGAATCTTCACACAAAATCCAAACGCAAAATCCCCAAAGTCTGCGAATTCATTAGTGAATGACATTCTGAAAAAAGCTGCCGAGTAAGTTTGTCGTCACAATGGACGATCTTGTAAAGCGCAATAAAGAAAATAACCAGTCTATTCCATCACAAAGAGGTGGGCGTGGGCCGGCCGAAGAACCTGAAACCCCTACTGCGATTCCACAATCATTCTTCACCGGCACTGGTAAATAATTATTCCTAGTCTTATGATTTTTAATGGTAGCAATTTTGACCATAAGGGACGAAACTTTTCGAATTTCAGGATACAAGCTTGGTAGTGAAGAAGAACCATCGGTTGAGATCGCAAGTCCAACCGCTCCTACAACAGACGACGAGCCTCTCAGAGCAGTATGTCACTGTGTTTATGGTTCTAGTGTGAAATGGAATTCAAGATTAGGTTTCGTTTTAGGTTGTGCGTCACTTAACATTCTGGAGAAATGGATTTAGCATTGATGATGGACATCTAATGTCTTATGATGATCCTGAGAACGAACAATTCTTGAAGGAAATCAATTTAGGGTATTAACATAGACGAAATAACCTTACCATCACAACCAGCTTTATTTATCATTTAACTCGATTTTTTTTTTTTGCTTAACAATTAGACGTGCACCCTTGGCTTTACTAAACGTAAGACCCGGTCAACCTGTAGATGTTCGCGTAGCTCGAAGATTGGATGAAGATTATAAGCCTCCACCGAAAAAGCCTACACAGCCATTTTCGGGTTCGGGACAAAGGCTTGGCAGGTCTGTTGAATTGTATAGAGTATTATATGTGAACCGAGTATTTAGTGTCCCTTTTCTTAAAAAAAAAATAGCACATTACCTTCGTTAGTCTCGAGCAGTACACCTGGTGCATATCCTTCCACATCATCTTCATCAAATGCTGTTAGCACATCGATGCAGGGGGGATCCGAATTAGAAATTGATGAATCAATGCCAATAACATCAATTCAAATTCGGTTGGGTGATGGAACAAGGTAGGAAGCGCTTTTCGGCTTATTTCGTCTGCCAAAGCTGCTCACATTATTGCTTCACGCACGTACTTGTACAATCCAATTAGGATGCTTGCTAGATTCAATCACACTCACACGATCAGGGATATTCGCAATTTTATTAACGCGTAAGTTATGATCTTTAATAATTCTGTATATATTTATTTATTTATTTATTTATTTAGCATTGTAGTGACATCTGCCAACTTGTTTATGTATAGGTCGAGAATTGGCGAATCATCACGCACCTACGTCCTACAAACCTCATTTCCCCCAAAGGAATTAAAAGATGAGATGCAAACCTTATCCGACGCATCTCTTCTTAATGCTGTGGTTGTTCAGCGATACACATAACATGCCAATAGTTACACATAAATCGACATAAACCAGAAAGCCAGATGCTTTACAGATCCTTAAATATATCTTTAAATTTTCTTTATTAATTCAATAGATCTTGGGAAAAAGTAAATTGTAATGTACGCTTCCTATCAAAAACATGCACGCATCACAACGGAGTGTTCCGAATAATAAAAAGGCGCATGTTTACTTTCGATAGGAGAGTGTAACAAAAAATGACAGGAGCGTCTCTCCTCAGAAATAAGGACTATCAAATTGGATGGAAGGGGGAAATAATGCAGAGCATATTTAGTCTTCTTTAAACAATCACCAGACTTCTTGTTGATATCTTCCTGTTCTTTCCATTAAAGTTATATAGTTATCGGCATCTTCATCGGTCATCCCGCCTTCAGAAATAAATATTGACTTGAAAGCATTCGTGACGTCTGTTGGCATCTTGTCTGACCTCCTGTGATTTTCGAAACGACAAGTTATTACTACTATTCTTAGTAGGGTCAATATGTTCTATTTACAGAACAATGCATATTATATACCCCGAGACATATATGTGTCCTTCTCTCTCATGCACGATCTCCCACACCAGCTGAGCATTTTCCTTGAGAATATTTTGGACATAAATTTTCTCGTTCTGAAAGTTAATAGATTTTTCAGTTTAAGTCATGAAAAGAGGGAAGGGGGTACTGTTATTATTTAAAATCATCACCGGATCCCTGGAGAATGCCGCAAATACTTTCAATTGGCCCTCTCTAGCATATCTCTCCCATTCATCCTTATAATAATAATCCTTGTCGCGGTTTCGACATCCGAAAAATAAATAGTTCTCTATATAGGAGAGGAAAAAAAGGGGGTTTTTTTTTTTTTTTTTTCAAAGGATTTGTTAAAGATATCGAAGAAGTTCCTAAACGCAAACCTGTTGCGCCCTCTGATACACGTTGTTGCACAAAAGCTCGCATGACTGAAACACCGGTTCCTAATCGAAGAGTGAATCGATGTATGCTTCGTAAATGAGTTGAAATGTCAGACACAGATTCGCAAGATTTCCTTTACCTGGGCCAATGAGAATAATCGGAGTAGAAACAGAGGCCGGTAATTTCATTGTACCACGCGTAATTTTAATCGGAATAATGCATCCTACAAAAACAATTCGACATATGAGCATCACCGATCCTCTATGGGGTTGAAGTCATTGCACTGACCTGGTTTCAGACCCGACAGCCATTTCGTGCAAACACCTGTCCTAGGCTTGTGCAACCGGGTTTTGTAATTTACTATGGCAACCGTCAGATGAACTTTCCCCGGGTGTACTTTCAAAAAGGACGATATCGAAAATTGTCGAGGTTGTAATGGGGGAAATATGTCGGGTATATATTCCAAGGGTATTTTCGCTGAAGAAAAGTCTTGAAGCACCTCAGCTATTGTGCGTCGAACGCGTTGATTATACGCGTATAACTCGTCCTGGAGATGAAGGTGTTTCGTGAGTTATCAATAGCATGTCAAGCGAAAAGTTGGATGATAGCTTGGGCACATACTTGACCCTCTGCAGAGCAAAATTCTCTCAACTTTTCAGTGTGATCTTCATTAGTTGTGAAGAAAGATAAGTATTCAAAGAATGATCTACGAGGTGTGCTAAATATGTCCAAGTGATTTTCAAAGAGGTTCCTCAACGTCAGTGTTCGATTCAGATGAGGAGGTACTTTACGATCTAGATTTTTTTTTTTAAGAAAAGAAAAAAGTTATTGAGAAAGAAGCCTCTCATTGAAATACGTGGGCCCTTGACTGTGAAACCAACCCTCATCATTGGGCACAAGAATAAAAGTATCATCTGCGGTATCAGACAAATTTAACAACTCGAGAAATTCGTCTACGTCTTCAGGAAGATTCATTGGGTAGAGTACAGCAACATCTCCAGGATTAAAACTAGTGAAAAATGTTGTAAGAGAGCACGAATTCTAAAGGAATTATTCTATATAAATAGTAACTCACTTCATATCGGGATCATCGACATCTAATTCAATGTGGCGAACGTCTTGGAAATGGTCATGTGCGGTGACACGTTCATTTTTGACCAAACGAGCCATGATATAATCACCTTCAGCCATTCTAACATTTTCCGGATCTTTTTCAACCTGACCATCAATGAACTGAACGCGAAAACTAGCTGGTGTGATTGATCGAATGATGAGGTGTCAAGGGCTAAGAAGCTAGCTCACGAACACAAATACAGCGATGGTTGAAGGATATAATAAAACATCATCAGGGAGCATTTCCACATTCGGTGGTAATGGGTACTCTTTCATTAGCACTTTCCAAAGTTCTGATAACCACGGATCAAGCGTGCCATCTATGCTAACGTCACAATTTGGATTAACAAAAGGTTCTTTGCTGATGCACGATATTTTTTCTTTTTGAAACTAACCCAAGATAATGTTGGTCATCTCCATCTCCACGGGGAAGTAAGCTTTGAGAGCCTAGTTGCACAAGTCGTTTATAGAGTTTCTTGGCGGGCCAGCTATACCTTGTGGTGATGAATCGTTCAAGGTTGAATTACAAGTTCAAGCTCAAGTAGTGAATCCGGAATATATATATCTCCTTACCTTACGTATGATGAATCTCCGAGACCAAATACCGCAAATTTTAATTGATTCAAAATGTCATTTGGAAGGTTTTTTCTTAGTAAAAATTTCCAGAATTTCTGCTCGAAACAAGTATGCACGTTTAACGCCGTCTAACTAGAAAATTATCCGTTCGTACTTTTATTAAACCTAAATGTGAACACACTTTCATGTTATCCGGCTCATCGCCTTGCCCAGTTGTCGAACAAACAAAAATCGCAAGATTTTCATCAATCAGATTGGCCTGGATATATTATGTTGTGACAATTTGTACAATCGAAGGTGATTTATAACAAAGATATGAATCGATTAAATTTTAGATTAAAACGACTAAGTTCTAGAACATTTGACCTTAATTATCTAAATAATGCCTTTTTTTTTTTTTCTTGAAACTACGATTTACCCTATCATAAGCGTCCATTGAAAAAATTCGAGTTTTGAAATGACGTCTCCTCGCCTGCCTCTCGATCCTTTCAGCAACATCTTGAGCACAGCCCGTCTGACTTCCATAAAGAATGAGTAGCTGACGTGTTATTGAATGAGAAGCATTATCCTTTGCGAAGGAATTTTCTTCATTGTTTGTTGGCATTTTAATTTAACGAGTTTAACATCATTTTGATATTTCTTTTTTTTTTTATATGTATATTATAATCAGTGATTGTAACTCCTGCAAGCTCATTGGCCACATTTGGACTAGATATTTAGGTGTTGGTCGCGACATCACATCACGTTAAATCTTCAAAAAAAAAAAAAAAAAAAACGATCATCAAATTATGGAAGAAGAAGAAAACGCCCAATCCGCTTACAATCCAGAGACCGACGAAATTAACTGGGACTGCCCGTGCCTCGGTGGCATGGCCAACGGCCCGTGCGGTGAACAGTTCAAAGTAGCCTTCTCATGTTTCGTGCACTCGACTGCTGAACCCAAGGGCGTAGACTGTCTGGAGGCGTTCAAGAAAATGAATGAATGTTTTAAAGAACACCCAGACGTATATGGTGATGGCAAGTATTTGCACGGAATATTAATCTCGAGGTTTCCTAATGTACTCAATTAATATTGTATGCAGAGATCGCTGACGAGGACGAAGATTTGGAAGAAGAAAATGAAGAGATCTCGGAAATTATTACAAGAGAAGTTGAAGGAACTTCGGGAACAAGTACAAAAGAAGCTCAAGAAACTTCAGAAGCTAACATAAAAGATGTTCGAGAAACGTCGGAAAATAAACCAGAGGATGTTCAAGAAACATTGGAAACTAACATTAAAGATGTTCGAGAAACACCAGAAACCAATACAAAAAATGTTCAGGAAACTAATACAACTAAAAAACACGAAAGATAACAATGAATTAAAAACTGAAAACCACCTCCATAACGAATGTTATCGGAATGATATTGCATATGATAGTTTTAACAATTTCTTTAAGAGCTGAGCAGGTAAAAAATCATTTCCTTTGCATTAGACGTGGTGCATTGTAACGCGTTTTTTTTTTTTTTTATTAACCTTTCAATCCTTGGAAAATGCCTACCAAATTGAAAGTGGTTGTCATGGTGCTTTATTTAAGTGTGTCGGCGAATAAATTTCCGCAGTTTGTAATACCATTGAAAACCCTTTATGGATGGGGGTTTTTTTTATTCACGAAAAATTTTTGTTTGGATCACTAAATTGAACCCTTTTTTAGAAAAGATTTCAATCACATAAATCTTTTTTTAATTTATTCAAATTATATGTGACATATATTTTTGTGACTTTATAATACATATATATTCTTTAGGTACAATATATTTCGTTCCTTTGACAATTACTCTAGAAATTTTGATGTGGCTATTGTGGCGCATTTTGGGCAAAATTTTCATAATTCCGGCTGGAATTATAGGTGCGTTAAACGCATAATATTTTTAAAAACTTAATTCGTGATTTATATGTCAATTACATAATACACTTTCAATACTTGTTGTTGCTACTTGTGTTTTTATATAATAACTAATTCAAATTTTGAATTATAATAAATTTTTCTTTTTTTTTTTTTTTATAAAATCATTTGAAATAAAATTGATATATAAATTTTAATTTGTAACTGATATTGAATATAAACTTTTTATTAATATAATAATCTTAAAATAAATTATATATAGTATTTATATATATATAAATTAGTAATTTATTATAATTATCTTAACCAAATTCAATATTTATTTATTTCATGAATTAATAGTTTTAATCAAAAATTAATTAATTGATATATAACTATCAACAATATAATCAATATAATTAGTTTAAAACTATATATTAATTTAATTTTTTATTATATTATATATATTAACTTATATATCATAACTCAAATTTTTAAAAAATAGTTAATTATTTAAATACTTTAATATCTTTCACTTGAATTTCAAAAAATATAAATTTTTTTTATTAATTTTTATATTATAATATTATGAATAAAATTTGTTTATTAGATTTTTTATTTAAATATACAATTACTTTCAAATATTTGAATCCACTTACTATGTTTTTATTATGAATCTCAATTTTAACAATTTCTAAATCCTTAATTATGCAATTAAAAATTATAAAATTTATATATATTATATCTTAATACTAGTTTTATTTATCATATTTTTTTAAACCTGTGAGTCAATAATACAGTGATAGTGTTCCCAGATCACAATCACAAGGTCTTAATTCAATATCACTTAAGGACCAAAAATCAAAAATTATCTTCTGATCAGGTTTTACTGGTTATCCTATGAAAGTCATATCCAATAATCCAGAACAAGATCCAATCAAATTAGACTACAAGAAGATAAGACTTCTGGCCTTCCATTGATCAGGGACTGAGATTTACGGTCATACTATCAAAAGGATTGCATGAAGAAAAAACTGCTGGTCTAACCTACCATAAATACCCCCAAGACCTTCTGCCCTGGTAGCCTCTAGGACCCCTACTCTCCTAGCTCAGGATATCCCAATCTGATGTACCATTTAATTAAAAATCAATTAATAAGGACTGATCCAATGTCACAGATGGTGACAAAGAAGATAACATGTCTTCTTCCGAAATTTGAGCAAATAATATCTAAAAATATTGGAGAATATAAAAATATCATGTTGAGTACACACAAAAAGAATTAGTTTAGTGAAACAATAATAAAAAAACACAAATTAACAAACTTAATACTAACTAGTCTAGTTATATCATTAATAACTATGTATTAATTATCTAACCCCTAGTTAGGTCTGCCCACTCAAGGAGTGGTAGTTGATTTAACTAGGACAAACTGTGATAGATTATCATTAATCTGCATGTATATAGAAATATATAGTTTGTATGAGATGATTGATGTTAAGTTACGGATTTAGTTATCCACCAAATATTAAGTTAATTCTTAATAAAGCTTACATCTAATACCAGTTACGGTTTAAAAAAAAAAAAAATTATCATATTTTTTTCAAAAATTATTTATATATAATTTTTAAAATTTTATTATTATTAAAAATTTTTTTCCTTTATCAAATTTTTACTTTTAGAGAATTTGATTGACTATTATTATAAATAATATTATAATTAATAAAAAAATAAATATATATATATATATATATACTGTATATATTTTTTAACCTATAATCATATTAAAATGGATTGTTTTTATTAAGATACTTAAAAAATATCAAAATAATTCATAGACCTTCTCATATAATAACTAACTTGTTTTTGTACTTTATTGATTAAAGGATTACATTATTTAAAAAATATATGGTATTCACTAAACTAGTTCAAATTAAACAAAACTAAGTTCCAATTTAATACTTTAAATTAGATTTAGGGGACAATATTATACTTTCCTAGTAGCTTGACATAGTGCCTTTAAGTTAACTAGAGTTATTGTCAACAGTTTGTTATTGTTAATTATTCTGAAAAATAATAAATTGCTGAAGTTGAAACTGGAAAAACAAAAAACAATTCAAAGCCCTTCAAAAGATTCTTATATCATTTTATAGTCTCTTCTTAAAAGAGGTTTTCTTGATTGGGATATTCTTTTTTGTTTTATTTAAATCTTAGAAGGAGTCTTCTTTATTGTCACCTATAACATTAAATGAATTTTTATTTAAATATGCACTGGATTGGGATAATTCAAGAGAAACTAAAAAACCTCAGCTTTCACCTTAAGAAATCTTTTCACTACCTAAGAAACTTAGAAAAGGGATAGAATTTATTTATGTGGATTCATCCATCTTTTGGTGTCATAACTGTTTTCTAAGATTGAATATACATAATTGAAAAAAATTTCTTCTAAAACTTTCTTTTTTATATTACCCATAATTAGGGATTGCAATTTTTATCTGAATCTGAATGATCTATGGATTTGATCTAAATGAATCAGATCGGATTTTAAATTTTTTTATTCATTTGTATACAAATCGGATATGGATTTTAAATTTTGAAATTCGATCTGATTAGATTTTAAATTTTGTATCTGATTAGATTTTAAGTTTTAAAATTTAGCCAGGTTCAAATAAAATTCAACAGTTTAACTATATAACTATATTTAAATGTAACTATTTAAGGTAATTAAAAAAAAACCCCCCTTGAATTTTATTTTTATATTCCTTTAATATCTTTACATGTTTCTTTAAAATTTTGTGATATTTTTTATGATATTATTCTCTTTACAACATTACTGGTATTATTTACATCAAAAATAAAATGGAATATGATAGTTCTTTCAATGATTTCAATGAAATAAATAATGAAAGTTTTAGTTTAGATAGCTATGAATTGAGTGATACCAGTAATGTTGATACAAGTAGTTTTTCGAAGATATCATCGAGTAATAAAATAAATTATAGAAGTAAAATATAAAATCATTTTACAAAAGATTCCGATTTCCATGAAAGTAAAAATGTTTCCTGCAATTATTGCAACACCAAATATACCTGTAGTGAAGGTAGTACCTTTAATCTTTTCAAACACTTAGAAAAAAACCACCTGATAAAAATAAATCCATATTCCAATAAACCTTTAATCGAAAAATTTTTTAATAATACAATAGTCAGTATAAATATATTTATTAAATTTAAAATTATACTAAAATTTGTTTTTTATATAATGGGTATATAAACCTGAAAAAGTAAATCAAAATCTTATCTGATGGATTATTATAAACCAACACCTTTTTACAATCATAGAGGAGCCAGCATTCCATATATTTATCCAATCAATCTCACAAAAAACTAAAATATCAGCTGTTGCAACTGTTAAAACATATATAATGGATTCGTACTTGGTTGATCAAGAAAAAATTAAAAAAATTTGCAAGAAGTGGAGAGTCATATTTCATTTATCTTCGATATTTGGACATAAACTTTGATAAAGGCATTTCTAGTGATAACTGTACATTTTATCAGCAGTGATTGGAAAATGCATAATATAACATTAGATTTTATACAAATCTGGGACATGCATACAGGTGAAAATATCAAAGCAAGTTTTGTATTGTGCTTAGAAAAATATATGATACAAAAGAAGATAAATTTATTTTACATTAATATATTACAGTTACATATTATAACATATATATATACAGTATATATTTTTTAAAGATAATGGGAATAATGACTGACAATACATCAAATAACTTATTATTTATTAAATCACTGGAAGAATGTAAAAACTTGCAAGCAATTTTTTCGATGCAGAAGAGAACCATTTTCAATATCTTGCATACTACATTAATATCAAAATCCAAAAAGCCTTAAATATACTTTCAAATAAATTGCAAAAGGTAAATTTTTTATAGATAGGTTATTTTATTTTTATATC
>CAJVPT010002303.1:0-18068 GCA_910592055.1 Acaulospora colombiana | reverse complement strand
CTGGTTCACTTTTTTCAAGAAAATTATCAAAAAAGAAAATTTTTGAAAAAAATGAGGATCAGCGGAAAGAGTTTTTTGTTAATCTTTAATATCAAATATTGTTATATTTAGTACTATCTAAAACAATATATATAGATATCTAAAAATCTTGAAATATTAGTATTCAAATATGTATCCAAATTATTCTTATCTTCATACAATTACAAATATATCCTTATATTTTTCTTAACTTTTTCCCCTTTTTCTTGACTTTTCTATTAATAAAAATATTGCTGAGATCTTTATTTTTATTTTCTTTAGGAACTATAGCATATTAATATTAGTAAAGAATTCTAACACTATATTTCTCTACTTCAGTTCTTAGTCATTTGCTTAATTTAGAAGAGAAGAAATTGAGCAGATTAAAAGTAGAAAAGTTTTTAAATTTAGACTTAAATTCACTTATTTGTCCACTGTACAAAACTTCTATTTTTACTTTTACTTCAGGTGATAAACTTTTAATACTTTATACTTGGTTTTTATTCTTTTTAGAACTTTCTTGGCATAGGTAAAAAAAATATTTCTTGATTTTTTTTGATTATCAGAAGTTCAATTTTTGTTCAAAAAAATATAAACAATAAGAAAAGTTGAAAAGGATTCTGAAAATTATTCTTTAAGTTGGTTTACAGTAAGAAATATAATAAAACTTTGTTAATAAAAAAATATAAAACTTTTTATGAATATCTTTTTTGTATATTATCAGGGAATTAGTAAAAAGAGTTCTATGTTTTTTAGTTTAAAATAAATTTATTAATTAATTATTATTAAAAATTAAATTTAATTATAAATTTCATATATTTAGAACTTTATTTTAACATTATTCTTTATTAAAATATAATATAAAAAAAATCTTTTTTTATTATAAATTATATATTTATTTTATAATTATTTATTTTTTTAATTTAATTTTAAATTAAAATTTTTTATAAATAATACTTAAAATAAATTTAATTATTTATTATTATTATTATTATTATTATTTTAACTGGTGCAGTCTTGTTTTATTATTTTTCTGAATTACATATATACTCAGTAGCTATAACTATTGTATAGGGTATATATTCAGTAATAGTAAAACTCGATAAGCTATGGCTATCTCATGGCCTGTTGCCCTTCCTTTAGAAAAAGAAACTAATATGCCAAGGTCATGCTAGTTGTTGTATAGAAGGATAAGATAGAAAGAATGTCAGTTTGGTATTTGATATATTTGTTTATGTATCTATTTACTATTCCAGTCAAGTTTAGTAAAGAATATTGCACTGCAACTGGACTCTTGTAGTTCTTGGTTTTCTGTACTCTGGTTCTTTTCTGTTTGTTCAGTTTGGTCCTGCTCTTAGCATCTTCCTGTTCATGAACTTCTTCACATCTCTGTTTCCATGTATTATATAAGAGTTTTTTCCATTCCCTCATTGTGTTTGTGATTATCTCTGTTACTATATTTCTGCTTGATATGATCATGTCAAGTGTTTCTGGTATTTCTTTTAGTACTGCTCCTCGTATCAATAAGTTGAAGGTTCTAGGATTGGCCAGTTGTATCCATCTATAAATGATCTTCTTGAAGTTCTTCCTGTATTCCTTGGTTATATAGGATGATGTATGTTTAATTAGTATTCTGTGGAAATTTCTCTTTAAGGTTTCTGTGTTGTTGCTGCATATGAAAGGGTATGCAAAGTCTTCTATTATCCCACATTTGTGACATTTGTTATCCTTGTATATTAGTAGATACTGGTTATGTAGTTTGATCTTGGTTGGCAGTTCTTCATACCAGAGGTTAAAATTGAATTTCCTCATATGATGATCTTCTTTCGAAATGGTGTGTTCATTCATTTTAGATAGATATAGGCTGTTGAACATGTGTTTCCAGTATATATTCCTCAGATCCTCTTCTGTAAATTTGTTTTGTGTTCTGTTTAGTAGTTTCCACTTGGTCAGTCTAATGGCCTTATTGACTTGTTTTGCTAAGTCTTTTCCTGGAATATCTATTTGTGATGTGTCTCACAATATGTTTATTGGTGTCAATCCTTGATAATGTTTTTTGATGTTGATGATCTTGTGGTTTGGTTTCATATCTGGTGATATGGGGTCTATCTTGATTAGCTTGTCTGCTTCCTCGTTGAGGGGGATACCTGTGTATGATTTTACCTTATGTAACTTAATATTTAATTTCTGCTATTGACTGATGTGATTGAATGTATCTACTACTGACTGGTTTGGTTTTTTCCTCTTTTTGGTGCTATTGATATCTATAACTTCTGTTAGGTTTGTTATCACTGCTTGGCTGTCAGTATACAAGTTGACTGTAGTGTTTCTTAATGTGCTTATTGTTGTGGTTATGGCAATCAGTTCTACTCTTGTTAAGGAGACATGTAACTGTGTCTGTCCTTGGAAAGTGTGATGTGTTCCTGTCTCATCCTCTATGACCCAGCCCAGGCCCATATGTAATCTATTGCTATGATTTGACACTGAGCCATCTGTGTATATTGTGATATAGTGGCAGTTTCTCATGTGTTATTGAATTGTTGTCAGGATGTTTAACTCTTCTTCATTTAGTTCAAATATTTCACCGATATTTGTTGTTTCTAGTTCAGCATTGTTTATGGTAATTTGCCATGAGTTTTGGTTTATTGGAGGGGTTTTGGTCAGATCTTTTAGTTCTTTTATAGTAGAGTTTGGGGATATCCTATACTGCAGGATGCTTGTTGAGCTGTTCATGTTTTTCTTGGATGAGATGCATGTCCTTTCTACTAGAACTTGGATTGTATGCTATTTTTTGGCTATGAAGGTGCAGATTTCTATTGATGTATTTTTTCCTTCATTTAGAGTACATCCAGTACATATTTCTAGTGGTAATTGTTCTCCTATTCTGGTGTAGTGTTTGAAGACTACTGTGTTGAGATTGTTATTTTATTTCTTCTTGCTGATAACTTTTTTGTCTTGCTTGAGTATTGCTCCCCAATATGGTTTGTATGAGTCTCCCATTGCCAGAGGTCAGCTTTAATTGTATATTCAGTAGGTACTTGATTCATCCTCTGTTCTGTCTTGTATGCTGGCTAAGTTTGTGAGGTTCTCTAAAATTTCTTTGTACCATTTTGGTGTGTTCCTTTTCTTCATTTTGTTTATAACTCCCTGTTCTCTTCAGTATAAGAAGCGTATTCCTGTAGAGTTTATGAGTTATTCTATGAACATCAGGTTGTGTCTTCTTAATTTTTATCTGTATTGATAATATACTAGTTTGAATATTGCTTCTTCAATTGTGTCATCTATTTTGTCTATCCTTCGAGGAATTATGATCTTTGTGTTAAAATGGAATTGAAAGTTATGTTTCCTTAATACCCAGAGGATATCGTGGTCTAGGTTTTAACCTGACTTGAGGAATGGCTATGTGAGATGTGTTGTTACTGTGTCTATTGACCAGAAGAGATTTTGTAAATTTTGTAATCCCATCCTGGATATCTGTCCCAGCATCTCTTTGTCTTCCATTCTTTGTAGCCAAGTTCTTATGTGCAGTTGTAGTTGTCTATCCTATATATGGTTCAGATTATGTTCCATGTGATTATATAGGAGAGTGTTGAGGATTGTGTGGCGAGGCCATACTTGTGTTTGTATTTTGTTGCAATTTTTTCCATTAAGGAGTTGCAATCACTTTCTGGAAGTATCATGTCATTTGGTAGGTATTCTATGCTGGGCATGAGTATATGGTTTATAATGTATTACATTTGTTTTTCTATAATTGCTTTCTATCACATTAACTTGCTAGTTTTTTTTTACTTTCTCTGCTATAAGCTGTTTCTGATAGCCTTTTCTTCCTGAGCTGTCCAGCCATATCCCTAGCAGTCTCATTGGCATACCAGGCTTGCTTCCCGTGACTGTCTCTCCTTTGAGTGTGAAGCTTCTTTCAAAATCTTCTGGTTATCTGTTGATGATTATTAGTTGTGATTTTAGTGGATTGATATCGATGTCATTGTGGATGTAGAATTCTATGGCAATGTTCAGGATTCTTTGCATTTCTTCTACATTATCTGCCAGCCATGTTGTGTCATCCATGTATATGATGGCCTTGATATCTAAATATATTTTGCTGTTAAGCCCATTAATGTCTTCTTTTAGCTTTGTTATGTATCTGTAGCCTCTTCTCGATGCTTCAATTTTTGTTAAGAGTAAGTCATAGAATATGCACCACAGCAAGGGTGAGATTGTGTCTCCTTGGTCAATGCCATCCAGTACTTTATAGCTGGAGCTCAGTCCATGTGTTGTTATGACTTGATTTTCTTTTTTTTGTGAGTAATGCCTGTATGATGTTGATTATTTTGGGTGGTAGATTGATGCACCTCATTGCCTGTTTCAGCATTTCTGTGTTGACAGAATCATAGGCCTTCGCCATGTCTTGACTCAGAATCCATAGTTTTTTCTTTTCTCTCTGTGCTTGTTCTATACACAAGTTAATTATGTGTATGGAACCTTGTGTGCTGCTTTCTGGTAGAGCCGCTCAGTTGGATTCATTGAGTATGTTATATTCCTTACAAATGTGTGCTAGGCAGTCACTAATGATCTTTGTGAAAATTTTTCATCCTACAGTGAGTAAGGTAATTGGTCTGGTTATTCTGATCCTATTGTGCCATTCTGTTAATTTGGATATCAGGTATATATGTCCTCTACTCCATTCTCTTGATGTCTCTCCTTGTAAGAGGATCTTGTTGTAGAAGCATGTGAGCCATACTAGTGCTTTTGGTCCAAGATGTTTGTAGACTATATATGGAATTCTATCTGGTCCCAGTGCTGATTTTGAGCTCCTGTCTTTTATTGCCTTTTTTAACTCTTCTACTGTAATGTGTTCTATGAAACTATCATACTAATTGTTTCAGATCTCTTTGCTTGGCATATATTGTCATGATCATCTAGTTGATGTATCTACTGGGAAAGTTTTCCTGAAGCAGGTTCATGTTGCAAAGTGCTCTGAGACTTTCTTTTTGATTTCTTTTGACTCTGTAATAATCTCTTTTTGATTGTCTACTTTCACTATGAGTTTGTCAATTATTATGGACCTATTCGGTCTTTCCATAATGCTATTGATCATCTGTTTTTTATTGTCCTGTAACCACTGTTGCCTTCTTTCTATGTATTGCTATATCTTTTTGTTTTTCCGGTGTTTGTTGATTATTCTTGCTACTGTTTTGTATCGTGTTATGTATTCCCTGCATGTCTTTCTCTATTGGGTCAGGTAGCTTTGATGGTGGTTCGATCGCTACTCTTTGAGTTCTGCTACCAGTTCTGGGAAGGACTCCTGTATCTTGATCAACTGCTTTTTGATCAGTTGTTCAGTTTAAGGATTAGGTGTATCGATGCTCCTCTGTAACATCTCTAATAATATCTGAATGCTGACGATTTTTCTATTTATAATTGAGGCCTCTCCTAGCTTTTTGCCTCTTTTCTGAAACTTTATCTTGAGTATGTGCCTATTTGTTACTTCCAGTATGTGTTGTTTAAAAATGTTCCATTGAGTATCAATGTTTACTTGTTCCTTAGTATTTCCCTGTTGTGTCCGTAGTTCAATTTTTTCCTTGAAATTTTTCCATTGTTTGTTGTCTGTTCTGTGCCAATTGTATCTATGATTGTGTCTACGAATTTTTTGGTTCTTCTACTTGTCGAGTTGTCACATCTCTATTTTTGTGGTCATGATTTTGTAGTCCCTTTTGTGCAATGAATCTGGGTAGTTCATTATGTGGGAATCCCTCATTTGTCCGGTGCTTTGTGAATAGTACCAGATTTGATCAATTCTGCTGGCTACTTCTCTGCTGTTTTTCCATGTATATATCGTTGTATTGGATTGTATATTCTGAAGGTGTCTTCGAAGTTTCTCGTAATTAACCATTTCAGTAGTTCTGATTCTGGCCAATGATTGTTTGACTTTTTTGTGCTATGTCGCTTGTTAATAGAAGGATTTGGTGTGGCATTGAAGTCACCTCCTATTACTATATGTGATGCCTCTTTCTCTGCTTGCGTTATTCGTTTTTGGATTGTGCCCTCTATTGCTGACTTTACTCTCCTGGCATTGTTTCTTGGTGGGAGATATACAGCTATTATCCTTAATTTGTGCTTACCTGGGAAGGCCATGTCTAATGCTATTGCTCTATTCTCTATCTCTTGTTTTTTATAAATTCTTCCTGCGATATCTTCATGAATTGTTATGAATAATCTGTGTCCGATCTTTCTTGTGGAATCCACTGAAGTTATGAGTTGATATCCTTATTGTTTCCAGTGTTTAAGCTGATACATATCTCCATTAGTCTCTGTGGTGATGATGATTTCCCATTTATTCTCTGTGCAGAATTTGTCTATAGTTTGCGTTTGTTCTCTTCTACCATACCTCTTATATTATGTATTACAAATATTCATATTATATGGTAGTTTGTTATTTTGTTATTACGTGAAATATTGCTTTTGTTTATATGTTTATCTGTGTCTTGTGTTATTTGTTCAAGGGAGTGTTGGATGCTTGGTGCTGTGTCATTTATTATACTACTTTCTCCTTTCCAGGGGTGCTTTTGAATGTTATCTGTCATATTATTGGATGTGGTTGTGTCCTAGGGGAATTGTCTATTAGGAGAGCTTAAAGAGGTTGATAGCTTTTTTCATCGTGATGCCTATCCTATTTAACTATTGCTAATATGCCTCTTGTGTTTCTCTGATCCCTTGGAGTTTCATACTAGTCTTATCTATTTGTGCTTCATTAGCACTGAGTGTATATTCTTCCAATTTTTCCATAAGTTCATTTATGCTCTCTGGGTATCTATTAGCGCACTCTTGTTCTAGTGTGTCTATTCTCCCACTCAGATCCTGGAGATCCCTTTTCATGTTTTTGATGTCTCTCTGGATAGTTATTAGGGCTTTCCAGATGTCTTCGACAAATTGATTGTTGTTGGGGCTTTGTACATACTTCAAGATATTTGCATAGCTCCTTGGATTTTTGTCTGTTCTGAAAGTCCTGTTGTTGGAGTATGGGTTTGTTTTTTGTGGGTTTTGAAGTGTAATTCTCAGATTGTTGAATTTGTTGGTATGTTGCCTTTGGGAGAGATGTGCTGGTTTGTCTGGACAGGTGCGTAGGTTATATTCTGGTGAGCCACAGATTAGACACAATTTAGTTTCACAGCTGACCCATTGCGTCTGGGTTTCTTTGATTACTGATGCTACTGATTTTGCATTCATGAGATCTTCCTCAGATTGAAAAGTGAGGATTGCAAATCTTTTGGTTTAATTGTTGTTATCATGGGGAATGTATACTGATTTTGCCTTTGTGCTTGTGATTGTAACTGCCAAGTATGCGACAGTTATATCTGGAGGTAATAGGGTTAGAGTCATACTGTATCATTCCCTCTGTTCCTTAGTTTTATGTGTTCCATAGAATGGAAAGATTTTGCATAAGTATAGGCCTCTAGTGAGAGCCCAGTCCTGACTGATTTCTAAGTAGTCAGATGTGTTGGAGAAGGTGATGTTTGCTATTTGACAGGGTCCTACTTATTGTAAGGTGATATAATCAATGCTGATTTGTTCGTCGAAGAATTCTGCTAGGTCAGTTTTAGTAAAATGTTGGGGAACGTTCCACACCCTGATGGTGTAGGAGTTACTATCTTGGGAGCCTACTGGGGATCTTTCTGAATCTGGCATTCTCATTGTCTGTGATATTCATGTCACATGCTGCTTATGCTTCTTCTTGATTACCTAAAATGGCAGCTATTTGTAGTTTTCCGATTGGATATTCGTATCTCACATATTTCAAGGAGAGCAGGTGCACCATTTTTTATTTAATGAAATTTGTCTTTTCCTCAGCATTTTATCTGGGGACCAGGTCCAGGTCGATGAAAGTTTTCCCTGGTCTGAGGGTCTCTCTATTTTCTTAGTGAGGTTTGGGATGGAGTGTATTTTCTTTTCCATTTCCTTGGTTTTCATAGGTGTATCATATCTATCTAGTGATCACTGTTTGCTTGTTCTGGGTGTGTGACTCTTGATTATTCTTGTCTACTGACTTACAGACTGTGAGAGGATAGGGTGTTCTGCTGTTTGGATGATCTTCTGTAACTTCTATAGTCTTGACTGTTTCTTCGACTTCCATTTCTCCTGTTAGTGTGGCTGTGTCCATATCCTTCTTCACTTTTCCTTTGTTCATTGATGTTTTTTTTGGTGGTGCTGTTCTGGTTCCTAGGGGAGAGTGTCTGAGTTGGAAGATGAGTGTTGTCACTTTTGCTTTCAGGGTTACCATTATTCTTGCTGAGTTTATCAATATTATATTCTGGTGTTGTTTGTCTTGCCAGGCTTCTCAGTTGCCTTATAGAGACCATGTTGTTAGAGCATGCTACTTCGTAGTGAAAGATGAGTTCATTTTATGTTATTGCTTAATAAGGAAATTTTTCAATTTTTCGATTTTCAAGAAAGAGTGTTTTTGATTGTAATTATTTATTATAATAAAGATTTAAAACATTAATTATAAATAAATTAAATTTATTTTAAACTAAAATTATATTAAAATCAAATTAAATTAAATTACAAATTTTATTAATTAACTTTAATTATAAATTAATATTAAATTAATTATAAATTATTTAATTAATATACTAATATGAGGGTCAAATGAAAATTAAGTCCCAAAAGTGATATAAAAATCTTATCTCTCTCATAATAGTGATTAAATACTCAATAAGTCAATAAAGAGAACCCATTTTCTTATTATGCCTATAGTAAAAATGATCAAATCAATACAAAATTCAATATAAGGCTAGTATAAGTGATACAAATTCCTATACATAACCAGTTTCTAGATATTTTAACAGGAAGTAAAGAAAGATCCCATCTACTTATTATAGCCATAACAAGATAAGACATATATAAGATTCTACAAATATAGTCAAAATAAGCAGTATGAGGTTTCAAATATAAACTGTTCATATCCCCCCTTAAGATTTAAAAAGGACTTGATTACTCATAAAAATGATCAAATATATCTATAATAAGATAGAGATCAATCTTATATAATCTTGAAAAGTTATAAGACAAGTTTCAAAAAAGGTAAAAAACTTAGTAGTATAATATCCTTGATACAAAACTGTACTTCTAACCAATAACATACCAGGTATCAAGTACAGAACAAGTTTTTTAAAAGAAAAAATCTTAAAGTACTAATAGAGTCAATAGAAGAGTCTGTATAAGAGATCCCCAATATCAGTAATATTAGATATCTTAAATAAGTTTTTGACATATTAGTTTCCTTAAAATAGGGAATAGCAACAAGTTATCCAGTGGATCACAGTATTATTTTAATTAATAGAGATATTAATATAGTGGGATCACTTCATCAGATTAAATGTATAAGTTCTCCCAATCCTTAGTTTAATTAGAATTAAAAGACAATTCTATACTAAATAATTATATAATTACTCTATCCTAGTTGGATGAACTATAAATAGATATCCCTTGTACTATTTATTGATCAGTAAATCCTTGGACAGTATGGATAATTACTCATCTCAGTTGTTTCTAGAATCTATCTTAACTATAATAAAGTTTTTGAACTGGTACAAAAATAAACTAGCATTTAAAAAAGAATAAATAAATTATTTAATATTAAATTAATTAATTTTAATTTAGTTTTAATTTAACTTTAATTTAATTATAATTTAAAATATATATATAATAGAATTAAATTTAAAAATTTAAAATATATAGTTATAATAAAATAATTATATTTTTTATTATTAATAAAGAAAATCAATTAATAATAGCACTCAAATAAAATTATCTATTTATTTTATTTTATTTTATTTTTTTGACTAATACAGCTTTATTTTATTATTTTTTTCAAATTCTATTTATAGAAAGTGACTAGAACTATAATATAAAAAATATATATACAGTATATATATATTTTTTTTTAAACATACTAGCTCATTCTTGCACCAGCATCGAAACCTTTATTAATTATTTAAATAGATTCTAGAAACAACTGGGATGAGTATTTACCTATACTGTCTAAGAATTTACAGATCAATGAATAGTACAAGGGGCATCTATTTATATCTCACCTAACTAGAATAGGCGAACTATGTAACCATCTAATATATAATTTTTTCTTAATTCTTAACAAAGTCAGAGGAACTGGGGATATTTTAACCTACCAATTTAATAGGATACTATCCAGATTAAACTTATGTTTATTAAATCTTATCCAACTGAAGTGACACTTCCTAGAACTGTAGTCCACCAGATGACTTATTGCTATCTCTATATAGTGAGGCCAATGTGTCAAGAACTTGCTTAAGATATCTAGTACCACCAGTATCAGAGGTCTCTTATACAGGATCTTTATGACTCCTGTTAGTATGTAGATTTTTTCTGAGGACCTGTCTTGTTTGTTATCACCTGTTCTTTTATAGCAACCCATCTTTACCTCTTTAAGAAACTTGTTTTATGTTTTTTCTTAAATGTCAGACACCTTACTGTCTAACTTTTCTGCTTATATAGGGAATTGGTCTTGATTAAAATGTTGTATTACTTAGCCTTGTCTTGTTTGGAACTTGTTATGATAGTCAGATTGTATACTGGGCTGATTTTCTGTTTTGTTATAGACATAATAAGCAGTCGACTCCTTGTTATGGCCATGCTGGGTACCAGATTGTTACCATGGGATAAAAGAGATCTTTGTGCCACTTATAGTTGAATTTTCACTTGATCCTTGTGTGATATTGAACTCTGGACCTTGTAATTGTGATCTGGGAGCACTACCACTATACTATAGATCCACAGGTCTAGTACAGAAATATATATTTAGTAATAATAAAACTTGATAAGCTATATACTACCTCATAACCTGTTATCCTTTCCTTAAGAAAAAGAAAACTAATATGTCAAAGCTATGTGAATTATTATTTAAAAAGATAAAAAAGAATAAATATTTATTTAAAATTTTATATTTTAGTTAAGTCTAAAAAAGATTGTTATAATATAATCAGTTTTACTTACTTTTTGTACTTATATGTCCTGTTTTACATCTATTTATTTTATTTTTGCATATCTTTGATTTTTTCCTAATCATAATTTTCCTTGCATCTTAGCTTTCATTTATTATATAAAAGTTTTATCTATTTTTTCATTATATTTGTGATGTCTTGATTATATTATTCATATATATTATGATTGTCTCAAGTATCTCTGATATTTCTTTTGAAACCACCCCTTTATAAAGAGTCTGAGCTTCCTAGAGTTATTCAACTGGATTTATCTATATATAATGTTCTTAAAATTTCTCTTGTGTTGCTTCTTAATTTGTGTCACTACATATTTAATCAGAAACTTGTACAAGTTGCTTTTTTGGGTTTTTTTATTGTTGCCATATTGAAAAGAGTATATTATATCTTCTATTGTCCTATATTTGATACTTATTGTCCTTGTATATCGAGGGGAATCTACTATGCAGTTTGTGCATGATCAAAACTCTTTATTTCAGAGATTAAAGTTAAACTTTTATATATAGTAATCTCAATCTAATATATTGTGTTCATTTATCTTAGATGGATATATGCTATTAAGACATATTATCAATATATATCTCTTAAATCCTCATCTGTAAAACTGTTTTATATTTTGTTTAATTGTTTTTACTTAATTAGTTTAATAACCTTACTAACTTGTTTTGCTAAGTTTTTCTTCAGAATGTTTATAATCATTGTATTCCAAATTATTTCTATTAGAAGTGATCCTTGATATTATTCCTTTATGTTTATGATCTTCCAATTGAGTTTCATGTGTTATGAGGTGGAGTTAATTCTAGTTAACTTATTCATTTTTTCATGGAGAAGAATTCTAGTATGTGTTTTCACTTTGTATAAGGTTATGTGCATGTGTTTTTGTTTTCTAATATAGTTAAAGATATTTGTTATTACTTGATTGCATTTTTTTATCTTTTTAAATCTTATACAGTCCATGACTTCTATTAAGTTCATTATTACAATTTGAATAAAATTATTTATACAATAATTTTAATAATTCTATTGCATATATAATTTATAGTAAATTTACGGATCTATAGTACAGTGGTTAGTACTCTATAGATCAGATCACAAAACGCAGGTTCAAATCCTCCAGAGGATTAATGTGATTCTTTGGATTATAAAAAGCAGGTAGAATCTGGCAAATCATTCATTGGCCTAACCATATATAACTGATATTTTTGAGTATAGCTGATGCAGATCAAGAGAATTGGTAGTTTTTATTGGTTCTTGTCAAAAAATCAAGATCTCTATAACACAGGATGGTCTATACAAGGATTGTGATCAGGACATTATCCAAAATCAAGTAGGATTATTCCTGATAGAATCCCATTACCACCTGCTAATAACAAAAAGAGTAAATCCCTAAACCAGTTGCATGCCATTGAGAAAGGACTGACTGAAGATCTTATCCAATTTCAAGACTTCAAGCATACAGTATGTCTATGTTTTGACCCATAGACTTAATAATTGGAAGGTCTTAATGGAAGGAAAAATTCATGAATTACTCTGAAAGATCAAAATCTGGATCCAGGATAAAGAAAATTTGATGGCCTGATAATCAGACTACTTTTAATAAAAATGATCTAAGAAAAATTAAAAAGAAATTGTATGATCTTCTGATGAGGTAATGCTTATACATAGTTAGTAAATATATAGAAGCTATTTATGTATATAGATTACTAATATAAGCAGATGTATGAGTACTTGTTAGTATATACATTGTCTGTCTGTATACAAAGAGTAATGTAAGTGCTAAGCCAAGGCAGTTGCCTTATATGAATTGTTGTGGACTCAACCAGCGAGTCCGTCACTAAACTGTAGCACCTCGCATAATCCAGACGTCTCACAAATACTTACAAAGAAGAGAATGCCTCCTATAAAGAACACTTGAGAAAGGCAGAGGCATGGTAATTGACTTGGCTAAAGGTAAGTATCTCTTTATTGCATTTTGTTTCTTTGGTATCTCACTAATTCTTATCTCTATTCTCAAGGAGGACTGTTTTTCTAACACATTCAGCTCTGCCTTTTCAGCATATATTGGTAAGCTATTTATACTTTTCTAACTAACAATGGGTTATCTACTTTATAATCGGCTATACTAACCCTAAGCTTTGTTAAACTTTCCATACTTTTTCAGATATACATAGTTCCCTTATCAGTACCCGAGCCTTATCTATAGTTTCTTACCTTGCAACACTCAATCTTTCATGTCAAACTTTCAGGTTTTTGGATTCTAGATCATTACACATAAATCGCATTACCCATGTGACCCATAACTGAATATACAGGTATATCACTAATAAAGATCATGGCAATGAGTTTATAAATCAATGAATTATAAACCTTACAGACAACTTCTACATATTTGAAATTTCTTTCAGTACTAGCTCAGCCTTGGTAGGTTAGCTCCCTACCCTGGAGATGGCAACAAGTCACAAGGTGAGTACCTCAGTATAGAAGAATTATTTTGAGTTTTATTTGATAGTAAACAGGTAGTATATCTTAGAATAGCTTTTATGTATTGATACTATATAATTACAAATAAAGCAAGGCTGAGCCAATATTTAAAAAAATATATATATATAATTTATAGTAAATAATTAATTATTTTTAGAAAACTTACAAATTTTTTTTTATAATCCTCTGTCAGGCTAATTATATGTGTTTTATTAAACAATTGTAAGCTGTACATATAGTATAAATCGCTAAAGCAAAACTTTAACTAGCTCACTCATCTCAATAATTACTCTAAGTGCAACTTTGGAAGTAATTTTTCACTCCATTAAAAGTTCAGGTGAAGACTCTTCCAACTTTTAATATCATTGCCTGCAGGTCACTACTGCAGTTTTAGAAAACTTACAAATTAAAATTTAAAAATTATAATATATATATATATATATATTTATAACCCTTTGTCAGACTAGTTATGTGTGCTTTATTAAACAATTGTAAGCTATACATTATATATGTGTCACTAAAGCTAAATCTCTAACTAATTTACTCGTCAAAGTCCTACATTTATCTAGGACTCTAAGTGCAACTTCAGAAGTGATTTATCACTCTGTTAGTAGTTCAGGTAGAAACCCTTCCAACTTCTAACATCATCATCTATAGGTCACTACTGCTGATCACTGCACGATTTTCTGATAAGGATCAAAACCCCAACTACTTCATTCTATATTTAATCCCATTTCTTATAATTTCTATCAGGTTTTTGTTTTCCCTCTCTTTTACTTCTTCTCTTTGCCTTGTACTTTTGTAACTAGGATTATCTTGCAGATCTTGCCTTCTTGCTTCCTGGGCCTTCTTATATTTTGCTCTTCTATCAATTCTTTGTTCTTGTAACCATTCTATAAGCTTTTTACATCTCACATTCCAGACTTGTTTTCAGATTTGGCTGCAAATCTTCTTTTGTATTTTTAGAATCCATTTTTTTGCCATTGTTCCTATCTACTTTCCATAACAGTTTAGGTTAGCAGCTTCTTTGATTATGTCACTTTCTACTAATCTTATGCAAAAGTTGAAAGTGCTTAACCAGTTTGCGAAGCTAATTCTATTAGTCTGGAGATCCATTTATCTAATTCGCCTTTTTTTTTTCTATTGTCAACTGCTAGTTGTACCATTTTTTATTTACTTCCCTCTTATATTCTTGATACAACTTGTCAAATTCTTTAAAAAAAATCTCAGATTCTTTTTGCTATGTGCTAGAATCTCAATCTTATAACTAGAGTATTATAATAAGTGTTCTATTGTTTCTTAATACTGATTACATGCTATACATCTTGCTTGCTTATATAGGTCTAGTCTTTTTATTACTAGCTTGCTTAAGGTGGGTAGTTCATTATTGGTTAATTTAACCAGGAAACTTCTTCTCTATGAGCTTTTGAAGGAGGTATCCCACGTATTTCCATCTTTTAACCTATCCCATGCCAGATCTCATGAGTATGTTTGATGCTTGTGAACTTGATACCATTTTGTTTCTATTCTATATTGCTATATCCAAGATAAAGCTGTTGATCTTTTATCGATTTGCTTGATGAACTGTTGTATTAGACTGTTTATCACTTATTTTTGCCACATAGTTTCTGTGAATATTTTGCTTGATTTGAGACTCTTCTATTCTATTGCTAGTAGATTTAATATCTCTTTGGCCAGTCGGTCTGCTTCTTCATTTCATGGATCATTAGGGTGGGCTTTCAACTTGTTTAAAGTTAGTTTAATATGCTTTTTCTTTATAAGATCTAGCATTCTCACCCATAATGATCAATTCTTTTCTTTTAGATATCTTTTGTGTATCATTTTCTGATCTTCTTTCTTTAGCTTTTTCTATTTAAAGATGCAGACTTGACTATCTGTGAAGATCTCGACAGTACTGTCTATCAGAGCTACTAAAGCTATTGTAATCAGTGCCACCAGTTCTGCCCTTGTGGACGAGGACCAGTTTTTAACTCCTATCTGAAATTTACTTTCTTTTCCAGCTCCTTCTGTTTGTATCCATGCTACATCTATTTTTGTATTCTTGTTTCCATGATGGATTAAAGATCCATCGGAGTAGAAGTTCAGCTTCTTCTGTGATCCTTGATTGCACTGGAGAATTTCAGGTAGGCAATCTTGATATGCTCCTTGTTTAACATTGCCTCTGAGTATTTCTTGTTCCCAATTTTCTATTAATATTTGTTCTATTTTTTCAATTTGGTCAATTGTTGGATCTTAGGTTTCTAGGACTATACTCTTAATCATTATACTATCTAGTTTCAATAGGAAACAGAGAACTTTTAGTGATTGTGCTCTTTTAGTATTTTTTTGATGGTTTAAGAATAGTATAGTATAGATCACTTTGATTCTATTTCTATATTATATTCATTTCCATTTCTATTGTTTAGTGAGCATCCTGTGCATTTGGTAAAAACTGTTTCTAGGCTATCTTCTATTTCTTGATGGTTGAAATGATGAATTATCACAGTATCTTGGCTGTTCTTCTGAATCAGTTTTCTCCATACTATTTGTTGATTCTTATTCTGGATAACTATTCAGGTTTTCTTTTGTTTATCTCTGCCAGGTTCGGGTTTAGTGCATTTTAGTAGTCACTTTTCTTCCTATCCCCTTTTCCAAAGTGTTTTAAGGTCTTTTATACTTTCTTTAGCTATGTTTTTTGTAAGATATCATACCATTCTGGGATAGGGCCTTTGCTAGTATAATGAATAAGTTGAATCATTTGCCACTTTCTGAACTTTGTGGGGTTTTGGTTTAACAGTTGGTCTATATACATTAACCTGTTATTTTGCAAAGATGGTATTACCTTTCTATATTCTTCTACTGTTAGATGTTTTTTAATTGGACTATTGCCTTTGATCCACTTGAAAATATCATTCCACTTCTAGCTCTGAAAAGTTAGTTGCAAGTCTTTAGTTAACTTTAGAACTTGTAATGTAAAATTTTGTTTATCATTGAGGTGATCTAGGGATTCATATGAAAGGAGATTGTGGAGCTCCCAGTACTTAATCTGTGCTTGTTTCAACCTGATAATTATTATAAGTCCTGCTGGACCCTGATCATTTATTTTATTATAGAGTCCAGTTATTTGACTTTCTTTTTGGAACATTTATATGCTTTTAAGATTATGTATCTTTGGATGGTGAATCGCACTATTGAGAATAGATCTATATAAGGATACTTTGTTCTTGAAGAGCTTACAATATGCTCCTGTCAGGTTATTGCATATTTTCTAGGACAATATGCTGTGCTGCATTCTAAATTCTATTCTCAGAATCAATATTCTATTTAATATATAAAGGGCTTGCTTATCAGTCAATTTCTTGTTTTTGAGAACTCTTATAACAGTATTGATTTCTTTTAAGACCCTTTCTTTGAGTTCGATTGCAGTTTTCTAGTTACTGGTCCATATTTCCAGGAATCTTGCTTGCTCTTTTCTGTCTAACTCTCTAACCACTTCTTTGTTAATTCCAGCATGAACTTCTTCAGGATAGTGTTTGGGATTATTGATAGTAATCAAAACTGACTTGTTGCTATTAAAGTGAGAGTCATTTGCTTTGTAAAAGATTCTTGCTATTTCTAGGATTTTTGCTATATCTTCTTTGGACCTTGCTATCCATGTGGTATCATCCATGAAAGCTATGGCTGCGTGTCTTGATTCTAGCTTCTTAGTGGTGGTATTATTTAGATCAGATTTCCATGAGACTTCCATTTTGTATTCCTGTTCTATGTTGTCTTGGATTTTGCACAGCAAAGGGTCATAGAAAATTCTTCACATTGGTAGTGAGATGGTTTCTCCTTGGTCTATTCCATCTTTTGCCCTTATTGAAATATGAGGTTATTCTTAAATATTAATTTGAACTCTCTATTTTGGAAAAGGCTTATCATGATCTTAAAAAACCTTTGGACACCTTAATCCTTTCCATTGTCTTGATTAGCATTTCTAGGTTAATAGTATTATATGCCTTGGCTGTCTCTTGAAAGAGTATCCATAGCTCTTTTTTATTTTCTCTTGCATCTTTACAGATGTTGTTAAGAATTTGAATAGGTTCTGCTATATTTTCTCCTGGCAATCCTGCATAGTTAGGATCCTTAAAAATATTATTGATCTTGCAAATGTTTCCTATTCTGGTGGTTAGAATTTTGGTGAAGCATTTTTTGGTAATTTCCAGTAGTACAATTGGTCTTGTATTTGATAATTCACACCCCATGGTTTTGGTTTAGCTATTGGATATATATGGCTTTGTTTTTAATATACAGGTGTAACTTTCCATCTTAAGAAGGTATTTAACATCTTTCACAGGTATTCCTTTCCTTCTTGACTTAATTTCTTTAGCATTTCATAGCTAATCTGGGATTTTCCTGGGGCTTTGTTATTTGGGAGTGCACAGAGAGTTTCTTCCAGTTCTTCGTATGTGAGTGATCCTAGAAGATTTTCTTACCATGCATCCTGGATGTACTACTTGGAATTATATTCCTTTTTCCATTCTTCAATAAGAT
>CAJVPT010002302.1:0-18072 GCA_910592055.1 Acaulospora colombiana | reverse complement strand
AATCTTTATTTGATGCTGGAGTGCCTCTCTTAGATCTTTTTCATTCTCAAAGTATACTACTGCATAGTTTTCTGATACCAAGGTGATCTTATTTTTTGATATATAGAAAGCCTTAGCTTTTGTATGGTTTAGGGCTTCTTCTATAGATTTTGTAGATAATTCAACAACTCCATATAGTCTTAAGGAGTATCTCTTTCTTTCTTTTAGAATCTGAGTAATTTCTTGATCATTTTGTTCCTTGTGGACTATCACAGACCATACTTGATTGGATTTTATCTTGATCACTCATTCCTTGTCCAAGTTGATATATTCTCAGTGAGCATAAAGGTGAACTCTGAACCATTTTTAATGGAAAGATGTACTATATTCATGAATATTAATAATCTCTCCAAATTCTTCCATCGTTTGTTTGATCACGTGTTTGCCAAGCTTGTGATCTGTATCTACCAATGTGATATATTTTGATCTATTTTTAGCTGATGGAACGTTTTTTGGTTTGAAGAACTTTTTGTTCTGAGCATATTTTTGAAAGGTCGGTTATGTGCTCATCTTTTTGTCCATTTTTCTAAGTGTGAAGTTCTCAGCTTCTTTTTTATTAATGGCTTCCAGACATCTTGCTATATCTTCTTCTTTGTCAAAACCAAATGTAATCCAATGGTTACCATTAATAAATTCTGTTTTGAAGGGATTCATTTGCTTAGATATTTTTAGAGCTCCTTTGAGGTACGTAATTTCCTCTTCTCTATTTTCTCCTAGCAACATAACTTGGAGTACCCCCATCTTGACTGATCCCTGTTGTTTTACGAAGAATAAGTTTACTGTTATCCCTTGAATCCTATTTCTTGTATTATAAGACATGCTATCTGTAATACAGCTTCCCTGCACTGTTTCTTTTAACACTTCTGTTTCTATTTGTTTTATCTGTTCCACTACTTCTCTATCCTCCATTATGACTTCCTTAATGGGGTGTGCTTCTTCGAGTTCTGTAGAAGTTGATTGAACTTCCATCGGGATGTTTTTCATCATAGAAACTTCAACTTGATTAGTGTTGGATGCCTGTATTACTGGCTTGCTTGTCAACATATTGTACACCTTTTCTTCTAGTATAGGTGCTTTCAAATCTTCCTTTTTATCTTGCCCCTCTTCCCAAAGAGAAAGAATATTGCCACAGCATACGTTCTTTTATCATCACCAAAGGATCAATCCTTAATAGATTGGCAATAATATTATCTAGTATCGAGGAAACCTGTATTGCTTCAGTAGGGATGTGGGGTTGAATAGTTGTTGTTGGTTTCAATTCATGCTGTATCATTTTTGTTTTCCAGAGTGCTTGTTGAGGATCTTGATAAGAGGCTATCTTTCCTAATACTTTCAATAGCCCATTTTCTCTTTTCTCTAAGATTTTGATTATTGTTTGTTCTTTTGTTAACATGTTAACACGTGATATGAAGAATTTAATACGTATTGTTATTGTATGAGTGTCTTTTTAATCACGTAATCAGATAAATATTGTTATATATGTATTTTTCATTTGGCGTATATGGCAATAAGTTGCTATATTGATATTAGGGAGTCTATGACACATGGTTTCTATGTGTTTACCCATCCAGTATTTGTTTATTGACACGTAACTGGTTATGATCAACTGTTGATCTTGCTTTAGATAACACATACTGTTGATTCCACACATTTTAGTTTGTTGATCTGTCACATCCTCTTGTTTTGTTATAGATTAATTGACTTGCTTTGATACACATCAATCAGGTAAAGAGTTAATGTATTTGTGTTTGCGTGATGTAAATTAGTTGATTTGAAGTTGTTGTGTTGTTGTGATCATTTAGCTGTTTGACCAAAGAGACTTGGACGTCCTCCTGAGTTTCAGTTAGTTTTGAGGTTGTGCTGATTTATCGATATAATCTATTGCTTTTGAGACTTCTCTTAGTGTCTAGAAAGGTGTTAACCTACACTGGCCTGGCTAAGAGCTTTGTGGAGTTTAAGTTGGGTCTCAAGAAGCCTACTGTGAATCAGCCTATTCTTGCTTTTTCTTCTTCCTAAAAGCAAAAGTGACCTAGGAATATCTATCTTTCAAGCTGAACGAAACTCTTTTCTTGTTTGTTGTAATGTAAATTTTGTTGCCTAGGAATGGATGGTTATGTCCTTTGAGGCTTGTTTTAATATAGAAGAGTTTTTGTGATTTTTCAAGAAAATTACAAAAAAGGAAATTTTTTGAAAAAATGTGGATCAGCGGAAAGAGTTTTTTTCCCTTATATATAAATATTATCTTTACTAATTTTGATTATAAAAATTATATATTGATTTTTTAAAAGTTTTGTGAATTTTCTTCAATAATATTTATATTCATTAGTTTTAAAAAGTTGAAATTTAGTTTTATCAAATCAGACTACTACACTTCAATCTTCTATAATCCAATTTTTATAAATTATAATTAGAATATTTTATGATTTTTACTTAAAAAAGGTTTCTTATATCATGTACTGTATATATTTTAAATCTATTTTTCTTAAGAACTCTTCAAATTGTATTAATACTAATATTTATTTTTTATATTTTATTAAGGATTTATATATACAGTATCTATAACTATAAAAAAAAAAAAACTTTTTCTGCTAATCCTCAATTTTTTCAAAAATTTTCTTTTATGATAATTTTCTTGAAAAAGTGAACTAGTTCAAACACACAAGAAAAAATAATATATTCTTAAAATCAACAATAAACATATAACAAAACTATCTGGAAACATAAAAAATAGAGATATAAACAAATATATAATATTATATAGTATTCAGTACTCTTTCTACTAATACTCTGATCACATACAAAAAAGATGTTCACAAGAAGTTCATACTTCTTTACTAATAAAGTCTTTATACTTTTATTAAAATAACTTGAAGCTTGTCTTTACATATCTCTTCTATTCTCCTTTATTTGTTTATAAACTCCTTTGAATATAAAATTGGGCCTCTAATAACTAAAAAGACTCAAATACATATTTTTTTTAATAAGAACAAGAAGGTTCTAGAAAGTAAAAGAACTGAAAAGTAGAGTGTCACCTTATAGAGCTAGAAACAACAAGAAATAGAAGTTTTATTAACAAGAAAAGGCTTATTATTCACCTTCTTACATACTGTCTTGTACTCTCTTAAAGTGTCTACTGTTTTTTATAATTTTCTTGAAGAATTTTGCCTACCTCAGTTTGATCCTGAATTTTGATAGCACAATATTACCTAGTATCGAATTGGTTGACATAAAACATATTAGTAACTGAATGTAAACAAGCTCCTATTGGTTACTTCATATGTTTTGATGATGTTATTGATAATTAAAAGAGTTAATTGGTATTCCATGTTCACCACACTCTTTCAATTGGATTAACCTATAGATAAAGTTCCATGAGATCAATAAGATATAAGTAACAAGTTTCCAGATAGTGAAAAAGCTACTATTTTTTTAAGCTGAGATCTTTCTCTCCTATCATTCCAGTCAAACAAAGTTCATGATCAAGGTTTTCTTTTTATTTCGGTCAGGCAATAAGACTGAATTGTCTCTAATCGATACTAAGCTTCAACCTTTTGTTTATAATTGAAAATGCATTTCCTCAGAAGTTGTTGAAGAATATTGCAATTGACAAGAATCCCCACTGCTCTTTTGATACCCTCCCACTATTGTGAAGCAAAAAGATCTTTAGAGAATGACTTTTTGGACAATAGAAGATATACATTAGTAAAATTCCTTTAACTAGGCATGGCTGTTGGAAGGTATCATACTAAAACAACATGACCCAGTCACTACTAAATCACATAAGAACCTGGGATTCATCATAAGTTACCCATCTACCACAGGTGGATAAAAAATCACTGTCCAAAGAAGATTGGAACCAAGTATATTCTGAAAGTAAAGATTTCCACTAGGTGATAAGTCTCTTCAGATGATATATAAGAAGAAAATCAAAAGATTAAGAATATATACTGTAAGTTCCTCAGATGATTAGAAAAAGAAAAGATATCTGAATTAGATATTTCTTATTGAGAAGGGGTCTTGAAAAACAGGTCTTTGGAGGAAGCTAGAAATATTTTTTTCAATTTTTACTTTTCATTTTCTTGTTGCCTACTTAGACATTTTTAGATATCTTCCATCTTTTTTTTTTAATATATTCTTAGTAGTTTTCTGTATTCCAGTAGCTTAGATCAATATACAATATTAATAACCTACTAGCAATAATGCAATGGTCTAGGAGAGTTTTTACCCAAAGACACTATAAAGTGAAATATTGTCCTCAAGGCTGAACTTAAAAGCTATTATGCTTATAACAAGTTAGTTAGATTAAAATAATAGTTTAGCTATAATATATATCATGCTGCTTAAATGAAAATATACTTATGTTTTCAATTTATTAATAAACTGACAATCTAGCCTGGTTACAGGTATACAAAAAAAAAAAAAAATAGAGATATAAATAAATTTACTAACAGTTTTTTCTTTTTTTCTTTAAATTTTTTTGGAAAAAAAAAAAAACAATCAAAAATTGATTTACAGTTAGAATAAGGGAGCCAATATCAACTTTACCTAGTTTACAGTCAAGCTAGTACAAGTTAACACCTTTCTTGATACTACAAAAAATCTCAAAAACAAATAAGTCTACTCAATAAATCAAGTTGCTTCAATCACTTCAAGGTTCAGAAGGATATTAAAGCTTTCTAAAAACAAGATAGTCTTAATCTACATATATATTAAAATAATAAATCTATCTCAAATTCTATTATACAAATAAAATATATAAAAAAAACAAACTATTTAAATATATACAACTTATTATCAAAACAAGTTAATAAACTTTCTATATAAATACTACAATAGAAACTTCTTACCAGAATAAAATTGTCATACAAACAAATAAATATATCAAAACAACACTAGGTTTTTCTATACTATTCAAAACAGATATATTTTGTTAACAATATTATAAGTTTATCCATATTCTAAAAATATATCATTGATAAATAAATAAACAAGATGAATATATAATAATATTACAACTGAGCAAAACAATAGTTATATAATAATATAGAACTTATTATATTCAATACACATGACATAACACTTTATACAATAGTAAACATGAATAGAACTCATGTATACTATAGATAGTGGATAAAAAAGAAGAGAATATAGTAGATACATTAGTCAAACTTTTAAAAACCTATGACAGATAAAGATGGGTTCCTAAAGGAAGAGATAAGAACAAAAATTAATTTTCTCTTACTAGAAAACATTAAAAATTTTAAATTAATAACTATAAAAAAACTACACACAATTGTTCTTTATTATTTGAATTATTGATTTATAGTATTTTCTGACTTTTGTCCCTATTAAAATGAAGAGCTATAAATTTTGTCCCTCAAAAAGGAACATAAATAATTTGTGAAATTTTATATGTTAAATGCTTTAGGAATCCATCATTAATAACAGATACTCAAAATTGTGAACCTTTCAGTAGTTATTGCAATAAAGAGAAATTGAATTCAAAGAAGAAACTGCAACAGTACCAGAAATATATACTATTATAGATAGTATTATTGTTAAGATACTAAGAATTAGTAAAATAATCTTTCATAAAGAACAAATCTTAATACAATATATCTTATATATTTGGTAACTTGAAAAGGAAATGAAAAAGATCTTTTACAACTCTATATAGAAGATAGGTTTCTGGTGATCATCAACAACTCTAAAGATTCCTGTAAACCTAAATATCAACCAATGGAAATTGTTAAGTAATTAGACACTAAATCAATAATAGACAATGAAATTATAATGACATGTACCCAGGAAGTAGTAGAGATAGAATTACAAAAGCTTCAAGAAAAAATAAAAAGTTATTGCATTAGTAAATATAGATTTTATACTAATAGAAATATAGATATGACCCTATCAAAAAATCTATATTTTATAAAAAGAAAAAAAATCTACAGATTGGATGCAATGATAGTTAATATTCTTGAAGAAATAAAAATGAAACCAAAGCATATTTGAGCAATATTTTAAAACTTCCACAAGAAGAAAAAAGCTTTTTAAAGAAAGAATTCATCAATAGAAATGAATGCTAGTTTTCTGGATATAAGAAAAAGAAGATGTTCACAAGTATATAGAAGAAACAAATTGAAAAGAAAACAACTTTATTATTCAAAATATAATTTTTCAGGTTATCTACAATTCATAAAAAATAAAGAAAAACCTAACAAAAAAGTTTTTTGAGAATTTACAACTGAAAAGAACACTACTATCTAACATGTGTATCTAGTAGATATAAATCAAAAAGTTAACAAACATTTCATATCAGCATATTTAAAAAGATATGAAGAGGTTCAAAACATTTATACTTATGAAGTAAATACAAAAACTTGGATAAAAACTTATATAAAATGACACAAATACTTTAGTCTCAATCTAGAAACAAAATAAATAAGTCTAATTGCATGGAAATATCAAGAGCTACAGTATATTTTTCAAAACAGAACTTAGTGATAATAAAAACAACAACATATTGATGAAAAGATATAACTATTTAGTTATATTATTGGATATTAAGGAAAAAAAACTCTTTTCCGTAACCAATCAGATCCTTAAAAATTTTCTTTTTTGGAAACTTTTAAGATGAAAGGCAGAGAAAGATGACAAGTCACAACAGAAGTTCCAGAGCTTTCAACAACCCCCACAATTACGGAACGCACCTTGAGATATGCAAAAGAGCTGGCAAAGAACTAGACCTGGCTAGAACCCAACCATACACAAAGAAACCCATCACGATAGCAGCCAAGAAGCCCACACAATCAATAGCAACCACTATCCCCAACAACGACCATTAACCCAACAACAACACAACCAACACAACTACACAACAAGAAACAATACTACAAGAAAATCAACAATAAAAAACAGAATATTTATCTTAATAAAGCCAGGAATCAGAGATAACAACTTCTTTATAGAGTGATATAGTAGAAACACAACTCAACATAACCAATGAACAGAGTGAGCAACAAGAAAAACATCACAGAAGAAACACTATACAGAAACCACAAACAGTCTGAAACAACAATTCAGATAAAGAGATAGAAACCGAAGAGGAAAACAACTTAGAACAAAAATGGTTTACTATTTTCAAAGGCAAAAATAGAGAAATCGACAACCCTCAAGGCAGATCAAAACCCAAATTACCATTCGACAGAACAATCCGATATGGATGAGAATGATATAAGGTTGGTATCCTAGCAAAACTAGTCAAAGGTAAAACTACATACCAAAAACTAGAACACATCGTTTTAGCCCTCAACTCCCCTGAAGGACTTCTAACAGTACGTAGCGAAGAAAAAAAAGAAGATATGCAAATTATTGCTATCTTCACAGATCAACATGCAGTGGAACACGCAATGACCATAGAGCTTCCAGAAATAGATAACAACAGGCTGATGCATATGGAAACCAGCTACCAACAAATCAATAAAGGAAATTCCATAGTAGTGTGGGACATCCCCTTGAACAAAAAACTTATAGAAGTTAAACAAGTCTTCGCCAAACATGGTCAAATCCAAGGCATTACTATGAAAACCCAAAACTTGTGGCAATGTGCCACAATCATTTTCGAAGATCAAGAACCCAAACACAAACTAGTAAATATCAGAAGCATTCTAATCAAAGGAGACTCAGTGAGAATTAATAATGCAGAATGGACACTTCAACAAATGAAATAAAGACATGAGATCGCTGCTAAACTAATGAACCTCCCTCTCAACACATCAACATAGGATATTAAAACATCCTCATACGATGCAAGAGATGTACATGCTACATCCCAAGGGTAGCAAACAAGGGTTACAAACCTAAAAGATTTGTAGTCGTTAGCTTCGAAACACAAGAAGACCTCTTAACAGCAGCACAAACACAATATAAACAAGGAGAAATAACTCTCTCATTTACCTCAATCTCAACAAAACTTTGTGCAATATGCGATACACCTTCCCATCTAGCCAAAAACTACCCCACCAAAAAAAAGGCACCTTCAATTGGACACTTACAACAAAAACCAGGCAACCAAATTTGAAGACCTTTACAACAAATTAAGATCAGAAAAAACTTCTTCAATCTACAACCTCAATAAACCAAGAACATTCAAAATATCAAAAGCAGGAACATATGCAACAGCAGCTTCCCGAACAACCAAATCAAAACACAAAAACCCAACAACCCTCGAAGACATTGGCAACATCCTCAAAGAAATCCAGCAACAACTGAATACTATCAAATATCAAGTAGCAGAACTGGATGAGCATATTACCAACCTGGAATACTATGACGAAGAATACTACAAATCAATAGATAGTGAACAAATATCAATATCGCAAGACCCAACACTGATATCAAAATCCAATAACACGCAATCCACATCTGAAGACAGCTTTGAAGACCTCAGAAATACACAAACACAACTCTTCTTCTCTATCAATGGGATGCAAGACAAAATGAATCAAATCTTCACCACAATAGATGCTTTAGCTTAGACCTCAACCAAACCTACTGACAATCAATAACTATGGGAAATATATACTGCAATTTCAATAACAATGAACATGTGAATACAAACATGACACATAACTATCAAATCAACAATCCAATAACCCCTTACTCAGAATACAACAACTGGAAACAAACCTATCATGGTCAGACTCAGACTCTACAACAAATGAAAATACTAACACACCATCATCAAAACCTCACGACAACTCTATATCGCCACAAGGAAAACCAGTCACATCAACAAACAATACTACTATATCACATAAACAACATCCTGAACACACTCCAAATTATCATATTACAGGACAAATCTGGAATATCTTTACGACAAATGTCAGAGGTCTCAAATCGAACCCAGGAAAACTGCTCCTATGGACAGAATGGATCAATAAACACAAACTAAGCATTCTCGCATTCACAGAAACAAACCTTAATAACATGGAAGGAAAATTTATCCAATTCTATGACTACCAGATCACATGAAGTAACACAAGTAATCAAATGAAAGGGTTTGGAGTAGCACTATTAATTGAAAAAAACCTAGCCAAACATATCTTCAAAAAGCACCCATGGAAGGACAGAATTATCACAATAGACCTACTTTTCAAATTCAAATATAAACTCAGAATTATTGCTATCTACCTTTCTGCCCAAGCACACCAGTCAAATAAAGAGTGCACTAAAGAAGTTCTGAAATTAATCAATGAAGTGAAAGTCTCAAATAGCCAAATAATAATCCTAGGAGACTTCAACTCAGTCCTCAACCCCAGTATAGATATGTCCAACTCGAAGTTTCTAAAGACAAAGCAAAATCTTCCAATGGGGAAGCTTATACAATGGTTATCAAACAACTAATATATAGATACCTTTCGAAAAATTAATCCATACAGTACCCAACACACATGGAGCAACACAGAAGACACAGTCAGTAGAATCGACAAAATATGGATCTTCCCATTATCACTCTGGCTTCTCACAGAAGCACAAATACAATAAATCGACAAAGAAGTGATGAAAACTAATCATAACACAATATACTGTAATATATAATACTGGAATACTGATCCCCCAGAATCAAACAGATACAGATCACAACTCAATACTAGATACAATTGGTAGAACACACCCCAAGAAAAATGGAAAGACTTCGAAGAATACATACAATCCAAACTTGAACAAAAATAGGAGGAACTTAACACCTCACCAAACAAAGTAAACAAAAAATGAAATCTCTTAAGAGATGCTATTCTACAAAGTGCAGCCCTCCACAACAAAAAATACAAAGAAAAAAAGAGATCATTAAAACCATCTAGCCCTTCCACTGATGCTCTATGCAAACTCTCAAAAATCTACTCATTGGATAAACAACTTCTCAACAATAATCCATCATCAGACCACATCCTCAAGAAAATCAAGTCCATATCAAACAAATTAGTCAACAAATACTCTATTACCAAAGATACTCCAAAGGAACCCTTTTGCCCAGTAATTATCGCAGAATAGATTAAATCCATCAAAAACACGAGACACACATAAAGCAATTTTCAACAAACTGTGCAGAAATAGACAATCAGAAGCCATATCTGAATGTCTATTAAGAAGACAATTATACTTCAACACCAACAAAAAACAAATGATCAGAAATCTACTAGATGATCCAAAAAGGTACATCATACTAGACAAGCTAATCATGCACAATCCAGATGAAACAATCATCACAAATCCAGAAAAAATAAAAGAAGCAGTCAGAACACACTACCAGAACTGGACCAGTAAATGCAACACCAAAACGATCCACTCCACAATATGGGAGAAAGAATACAAACCACTGCAACACGTGAACAAAGAATGGTACACCAATGTAACTAAGACCATCACAGCAGAAGAGATCCAAGAGGTACTTAGAAAATATTCCAACAAATCAGTACCAGGACCGCTAGGAATTCCTTACATCACACTGAAAAAACTCACCAAATAAACAATAAACTATATCACAGATCTCTTCAACAATGTACTTCAAACAAGCAAAGTACCAAAGGAGTGGAGTCAGGGTAGTATATATTCTATCCCCAAATCAAAACCATGGGAAAACAATATCAATGTAACACGATCAATCAACTTTTTCAAAACAACACAGAAGATATTCACAAAAATCATCAACAACAGACTAGCTAAAATCCTCACCACTTATTAAATCCTATCCGAGTACAACTGAGCAGCCCTACCAGGTTGCAGCACATAAGAACCTATACACATAATTAGAGCAATCCAGGACAATGCAAAATAATATGGCAACAAAGCATGAATCCTAAGCTTAGATATGGCAAAAGCCTTCAACTCAGTAAATATTAAAAGACTCAAATTAGCACTCCAGTAAATCAAATGCCCAGATATTATCATTCAAATTATCACAAACATCTGTGCCAATAGACAAAACCACATTATCACACCATTCGAACCATTACTACAATACACAGTAGAAAATGGAATCGACTAAAGAGACACTATATCACACCTACTCTGGAGAATCTTTTATGACCCCCTCCTATCCCGGATCTCAAAAACATGAAAGGAATATACCCTTACATCAAAAAAATGGAAGAAACCCACAGCACTACCAACTATCTCAATCCAAAACATTTCATGCCTGGCATTCATGGATGACACTACTCTAATAGCAAACAGTCAAAAAAGATTACAAAAAATAAGTGACATTTGCTCAACCTTCTTCACAATAAATGACATTCACATCAATACATCCAAATCAAATCTTTTAGTCCTAAACTCTACGTTTGATCCAAACAATCAGATCTGTATTTATGAACAACCAATTACAATGCTTCCACCAAATCAAGCAGCTAGAATCCTAGGAATATACCTAGAAGGCAAAGGAGCAAAAACATATCAACAACACTTGATAAAGAAAAAAACACTTAAATATGCCAACATGATCAAATGGAAAGCAACAATAGACAAACAAATCAGATATTTACATAATCAAGTCTGGACACCAATGGTAACATATCTCCTATCAGATATGGTTCTCACAGAATCAAACTATAGCAAAATCATGAGCATCTTAAATCCCATCCACAAACATAAACTCAACCTGGCAAAAATAGCACCCAACACAATCTTACACAATTCATTGGAATATGGCTTCTTCTATTTCTGGGACAGACAACTACTACTTCATGCCAATAATTGGTACAAAAGAATAAACAGACAAGATATCATAAGAAAAATCACTAGTATGCAGCTACAGAAAGTACAAAATAGATGGTAGTCAACCAAATACATAACAAGCACACAATTTACAGATCTATTCCTACCTCAAGAATATGACTTTACACATAATCTTCTCTTTCTTCTCAGACAACATGGATATACAGGAATAGCACAAAACCTTCAAATCTTCAAAGAAACTGATATAATCATCGAAGAAATAATAGAACCAAGGTGATATAATAAATACAAAAAACAGCTGACAACAAATCATATTCTCTTCCTGAATCAAATTACCAACTATACTGGATCCAGACTAGCAGCATGGGTAGAAATAATAACAGCAAACAAGAAACCAAACAGAAAAATATCCAACTGGTTTAAAGAAATCCAACAAAACCAAAAAATCCTAAACTTAATTGAAAACAGACTAATACATACACAAAATACAAAATTCACTCATAGACTAGCAATAGAAACATCAAATCAAGAAATCAAATGAACTGTATTACAAGGAACCAACACAAGTGTCATCAGTAGAAAGTGTGCCATTCAAAAAAACACAGTTAAACTACAACATTATATTAGAGCAAACAATAATTGCTCCCCCTTAAAAGAATGTAACGGATGCCCCTTGAATACCACAGGAAAACAAGGAGAATGTATCTTCTACAAAGAAAAGAACAGCTTGATCAATATCACAGTTCACAAAAGCAAAACTAACTCAAGAAACTCACCCTCCCAAAAACTTCACCAAAGAAGCAGAATATCATCCGACAGTCTCAACGATATCCTCAAAGATAAATTCTCACACCCAAACCTTCCTCCACCACCAACCATCCTCAATAATCAAACAATAGTCAACAAAACCATTATAAAAAGATATCTCAAAACAACAGAACGAACAATCGAGGAACTGACAACAATATGTCACAAAATAGAGAAACTCCAGTCTTCACAGATGAATCCTTAGACTCAAACCAAAAAATGTGTTTCAGTTGGCACATCACCCAAAGACCAGACATCAGTTTCCAAGGAAAAATAAACAAGTTTTCATCCTCTACAAGAGCAGAACTCGCCGCAGTACTCACCTTCCTCACAACAGCACCTGCCAACCGCACAATCACCATCTGTAGCAATAGTCAAGCAGCTCTAGGAGCAATAAACAAAGCACAAACGAACCCAGCCAACTTGAGAACACTTAAAAACAACAACTTAATCAACACTATAATTCACATTATAGAAAACCAAAAACTCACTATTATCTAGAAAAAAATTAAAGCTCAAGCAATGACAAACACAACAATAGAGCAGATTTCTTAGTAAAGAAGGCAACTCTACTGGGAAAGGCAGCTGAAATTGAATGCATACCAATGAGAAGCAATACAACAAATTGGACACAAGAATAGAATGGACAGACCCTAGACAATATGATCACAATATCGATCAAAACTCTAATCAGTACAAAACATATCCTCAACTGAAAAAACCTTGACCATAACCTCACAACAACTAATAATACCTCCACATTAAATGACATTGCATGGGAGGCCTCACTCACCAATAGACCACCCTCAAAACTCACAATAGGATCTATCAATCGAGAAGACCACAATAGTAGATTCTTCAGATACAGACTTTGGAACCTAGAACTACCTATCAAGGACAAACTATATAGAAGAGCAGCAAACACCTACATAGACAACCAATGCCTCAACTGCCAACAAATAGAAACCAATACATATTGCATAATATATAAGGGGAATGGAGTAGACATCTATAAAGAATTACTACAAATAATTAATAAAGAAGTCAGTAGCAGATCAAACGCATCCACAAAACACAACCTCAACAAAAACCTTAACAAACAGGCAAAACTCTGGACAAATAAAGTCAAGAATTACATAGCGAGAGGAGCCCTTACAATAGACTTAATAAAGATCATTAAAAAATACATATTGGCAGAACACTACAAAGAAACTATCAAAAGCATTATCAATAGACTCCTCTAGGTACAACAAGAAAAATGGAACCAAAGATGTGACAACTTCATACAATGGAAAAAGGAGTACAATATCACTGCAAAAGACAAAAGACAATGGCAATCCATAATCACAAAAAAGCATATACACAAATCATGTATTCCAGGTATTAACGTACTCATGGCACATGCTAGCCATTATTGGATTAACTAGAATACAATCTATTCATTCTCAACAAAATTTTTATGGGACAAGTAGAGCCTTGACTAATTAGTCAAGTATATATCAGTACTTTGCAATAAGCTATATGGTAGAAAGACTTCCTTAGTGAGTTTACTTAGGTAGATAAAGTGATAAATTTGTATAAAATAAATTTGTACATACTCATCATAAAATATCTAATAAACAAGGTGTAAGCCACCCGTTTAAAAAATATATATATATATATTATTGGATATCAATAAAATATATACTAGCTTGATCACCAGAGCCTTAAATAATACTCAAGCCAAAGTATACCATATACCAAAAGATTTCTATATTTTCAAGAAACAAAACTTTACAGTAATTTGCTTTGAGATACAATATATACAGATAACATATTTTTTTATAAGCGTTGCATCTTTTCTAGAGTGTTAAATACACCTTCAAGCTTGAAAATCAAAATCTAAAAAAGGAAACAAAAAATTTTAGTATAATAAGTAGATATAATAAAATAGAAATAGATGAGAAACCAGTATTAGATTTACAATTAGATAATAAATTCACAAATTTAGCTTCTTGTTCTACAAGACACTATAGTTTATAAAATCAAAGATGAACTAAACAGTGCTATAACAATAGAAAGAAACAAGAAAGAAATTAATCTAATAGATATAAATATCCAGCAATAGGAAGCAACAAGGAATCAATACAAAATTTTTAAAGCAACAAGTATAAATACTTAAAGAAAGAAAAGAAAATATATGTAAAAAATATGCAAGACTTTCTAAAAGTATTCTAGCCAATTTAGAAAGACTATAAGATAAAATAGATATACTAGAGGAATGAATAACTTTCAAAAGATTAAGGCAAAGTAATAAAGAAGCAAATCACTTCTAAAGGTATACCAGTTCTCTATACTAATCAAGAGAAGCAATAGTCCAGTTCCTTCTCATCAAAAAGTAATAATATAGGCAAAAAATAATCCATAAATAGAAATAATATAATAAAAAATAATAGAAATCCAGATATAATAGCATTTCTACAAAAGGAGTGAGAAATATTCTTAAATCATGAAGCTAAACACAAACTAGAAAAAAGAATATAAAGAGAAAAAGATAAAATATATAAAAAAGTAATAATAATAGATACATATTATATTAGAAGTATTACAAATAAGACAAATTAACAAAATCTTATCAAAGAAATTTTAGAACAAGAAATAAAAATACTAAGATTATGTGAAACTAAACTAATCCAGATTAATGTACAATGGACTTTCAACAATTAGAAAACCTATAAATATTTTCATAGTATCAATAAAAACACATCTTTTGGGATAAGAGTTATTCTTCCAATTAGATATGATCTTGAAAAAAAAGTTGTATCAATAGAAAAAAAAGTATATATTATTGATGCTAACATATTTATAAAAAGAAAAAAAATCTATATTCTACAAATTTATATTCCATTAGATAAACAAAGATACAAAATAGTATAAGAAAAAGTAACCAGCCTTATTAAAAGAAAATATGAACAAGACTATTATACAATAGTAATAAAAGACTTTAATACAGCATATAATTTATCAGAAAATAGATAATTATCCTTAGAAACAAAGTTCAAATAATTATAGTATCCTGGAATTCCTCTATTCAATTTTTTTGATAAATAGGATTTTAATATAGAATTTAATAAGTAGTAGTAGAATAGACTATATCTGAATCTTATATAGCCTAACAAGTTATCTGCTATTCTATTTTAACAATCAAGATATAAGAGATATTACTGAAAGTAACCATAATATGTTTCTAATAACCTTATATGACAAAAATTTTTTTACAAGAAACAAAATCACAAAATCTATCATAGATATACAAAGACAAATCAATATAAAAAAAGCATTTTTTACACAATGACAAGCCTTCCATGAAAGTTTGAATCATAAATTTAAAATATCACTTAAACCTTTATTTCAAGAAGAACCTATGCAAAATAAAAGAAAGGATCAGGCAAACAAGCTATAGAAAACCTTTGAAGAATTATTATATAAAGCTATTTTCAATAAACTGGTAACAAAAAAAATAATATTGTTAAAAGAAAAGAACTATAAATATAGTTTTGAATTCTCCAACTATAGAAAAGCTTAGTAACTAAAAAGAATTTTATATAAAGCAATAATATCAAGAAAAATAGGTAAGCTATAAGTTCTCAGCTTGATTATAGCAAAGTATAATAGTATATACTATCCAAAGCATCAGATCAAAAATTACTGTATTTAATATAATATCTCTAATATGTCATGAAATCCTTGAAAAAGGATATTCGAGACATAATAGAAGGCTTCAAATTCATATATTAAAGACTGGAAGCCAAAAAAATAAGAAATGCTATCAAAATTATTTTAACCAAAGATATAATAATTTGAAAAACAATAAAAAACAAATGGTTAGTTTCTTAACCAATCATACTAGAAACAGAATAGTACTTAATAGGGTTAAGGTCAAGTAAGGTAACAATGAATATATCACAATACAAAAAAATAAAATTAAGAAGAAAATAAGATATTACTATCAAAAAAAAGAAAAGCTAGTTATGGCAGCTTATCAGAAGATTAGAAAGAAGAGTATAAATCTAAAGAATATATTCAAGAAGCTTGATATAATAAATTAACCAAACTGATTTTATAAGAAGAACTAAATGAAATATTGAACACACTTTCAAATAACAAAACTTCAGAAAGATCACAAATTAATTATAAAATGCTAAAAAGGTTAAGCCAAGAAGGAAAAGAATTCTTAAGAAAAATACTAAATAAATTTTTAGGATAAAAAGTTACTTTGAAATACTAGAAACAAAGCTATATATATTTTATAACTAAGCCTAAATCCTAAAATTGCAAACTCTCAAACATTAGATCTATTGTCCTATTAGAAGTTATAAAAAAGTATTTCATCAAAGTATTTATTAATAGAATAGGCAATATATAGTATATAAAAACAATAATATTCTTAGAAAACCTAATTATGCAGGACTATTAGAAGAAAGTATAGCAGAATTAATTCAGATTCTCAATAATATTTGTGAAGATGTTAGAAAAAACAAAAAGGAATTGTGAATACTTTTTCAAGATATGATAAAAGTATATGATACCATTAATCTAGAAATATTGATAAAAGCAATAAAAAAAAATCAAAGCTTCAAAAGATTTCTTAAAGATTATAATGTGCCTATTTCAGAATAGAGAATTTCAAGTTATATTTAGACTTTACAAAGAACCAATAGTCACAGGAAATAGAATCAATCAAGAAGAAACCATCTCACCTTTATTATAAAAAATTTTCTATAATCTACACCTTTGGTAAAATCTAAAATGATATATAAAGAGGATACAATATATCAGTTGCTTGGAATCCAGATCTAAAATAATATACTATAAAAAGATTAGAATAAAGATATACAACTATAGCCTTTATAGATAATATAATATAGATAACTAAATTCAAAGAGAATATGAAAAAGATTCTAAAAACTACAAGAATCTTCTATAAAACAAATGACTCTCAAATCAATAGCAACAAATTAATCTTAATAACTATTAATAATCCTAATTTCTATTTAGGATAAGTTTAAGCAGGTACCAATTAAGAAGTAATTAAAGAGCTTGATAAAGCAAAACAAGTCAGATTTCTAGAAATATAGATCAATAATTAAAAAACTACAATTGAGCTTAAAGAATGCGTGCTTAAAAAGTCAACTTAGTAATCAGAGTTCTTAAAACAAAAAGATAATAGACAAACAAGCTTTTTTTTTTTTTTTTTTGTTCGCTGACTCAGCCTTGTTTATTAGCTTTGATAAAGTAATTTGCAATACATGTTGTAGAAATTACAAAAGAAGACAGAAAGTATTCTATATATTATTTATGCTACTAAACTTTCTAAGACTATAGTCTATTGGATGGCTTGTTGTTACTTCAGACCAAGGGAGAAACTAATCTGCCAAGGCAAAGCTAGTGCTAATTTCTATATTAAACAAAGAGAAAATAGGAGTGTTATATTTTATAAAATTGTTC
>CAJVPT010002301.1:0-18077 GCA_910592055.1 Acaulospora colombiana | reverse complement strand
GCTCTGAAGAATAAAAAGCTAATAGACAAACAAGCTCTTTACATTTTGAATAGAGTACTAATACCAAGAATCGAATTTAGAATGCAACATAGTATACTATCTTGGAAGATGTGCAACACCTTAACAATAATATACAGAAAACTGTTCAAAAATAAGGCCACATTATGCAGAACAATACCAAATAGTGTAATACATCATCCCAAGATTTACAACCTAAAGAGTGTTCGGATGTTACAGAAAGAAAGCCAGATAATAAGATTGTGCAATAGATTAAATGATCCAGGACCAGCCAGAACCACAACAATTATTAGACTTAAGCAAGCACAAGTTAGATACTGGGAGCCTGTCAATATGCTTACATGTAGCTCACTAAATAATATTTCAGGAAAAGATAACTTCTCCCTGCAAGTATTGAAGCTGACCAAGGACATAGGTATAATCTTTCAAAACTGGAAATGGAATGACATTTTTTAATGAAATCAAGGAAACAGTCCAATTAAAGAATATCTGCTGATAGAAGAGTATAAGAAAGCAATTCTATCACTCAGAAACAACAAACTAATGTATATAGATCAGCTTGTTGATTATGAAAAAAGAGAGCTACAAAATTGGCGAATGCTTCAACAACTACAGAAAACAAGCAAAGGACCTGTTCCAGGATGGTACCTATCTATAATCAAGATAATGCAAAAAAATAGATTAAAACAACTTATAAAATCCTGGAAAGAAGAATGAATAAAATGAATGTCAGAATATCCCATTTTTAATATCAACTTTGACAAATGTCAGAAATCCTGAGTAGTTACAAAAAGTAAATTTCAACAGCAACAGATAATTTGAGGAAAATTGATTCTAGATAATACTTTAAGACAGCTAAAGATAGAACACTTCAAATGTATCAGCCCTATTAAAAATTGAGAATCAAAGCTAACCTGATGTCAAGGTTGCATAGAAGGTATAAAGAGTGAAGACCGATGTATAATTGAAACAAGTTTAGAAAAAATATATATGATCCTCTATCTCAATGCAAGAAAGTCCACCAGAAGATCCCAATTACTGGAAATTCCAATTTCAAAAAAAGCATTGGAAGGTATGATAGGTAGAACTTTATACAGTGACCAAGTAACTATCCAGAATAAAAGAGTATTACATGTAGAGATAGAGGATTGGGAAACAAATATTATCAAAGATCACATTGAAGAAGGTGCCTACCAATCCCATTTGATTGAAATACTCAATCGCAACAAGCAAAAAAAAGAACCAATGACATTCTATTCTGATGGGTCCCTTATTAACCATGGAAGTACAAATATGAGAATGGAAACAGCATGGATACAGATAGAAGAAGTAGGAAGAGAAAGCAAGTTCCAAACTGAAGTAGAGGATTGGCCTTCATTCACTAGAACAGAACTAGTAGCGATAGTTACTATATTACTAGTAGCCCCAGTAGATAGCAAGATCAAAATCTTTACAGACAGCCAAGCCTGCATCTTGAGATGGAAAATGATAGAAAAGGAGGATCCCAAAATGACCCACAAAAGATGATTAAAAGAACAAAACTGGTTTCTATGGATACGTATGCTGGATCTCGTAAAGAAAAAAAATTGGATCTCAAGCTTACCAAGGTTAAGGCACACTCTAATATCCAGTATAATAAAGAGGCAGATGCTCTGGCCAAAGAAGCACTAAGATTCCCAATAATAAAATATAAAAAATTGGTCTCATTCAAAATGATCCCAGAAATTAAGTGGCAGAATATAGTACTAGATACCCCTATAAAACAAACTATTAAAAAAATTAAAAACAAAGTAACAGCCTACCAATAGACTACATAAGGTAGAATTGAAAGAAGATAGTACCAACAAATCCAAGACCATCACAGATACATATGGGACCTTGTATGGGAACATTTTAATAAGAGACACATATAGAACACTTCATTTAAAAGCTCACGAAACAAAAGCTTTCTCACTAAACTGATCAATGATGAGCTACCAACACTTACGAAGCTGACCATAAGAAGACCAGACCTTTACAAGCAAGTGAACTGTATTATGTGTGGCCAGAAAGAGGAAACGATTGAACACTTGCTAGAATGCCCAACTTACAAGACTCAATGGAAGAAGATATGGCAAAAAGGAACAGAAGGAGTCTTGAAAGATTTCAGGAGGCTCTTAAAAGTAAGGAAAATGGAATCAGAAGAGAAAGAGTTAAGATTGAAAATAGATGACAGGATAGAAATAGAAGAGATCGATAAACAGATAGCAAAACTGGTAGAAAGAATCTCAGAAATCAGTCAGGATACACTTAGCTTCTGTATAGGATTAATAGAGGAAGAACTAGTTAGCAAAATTGTGGATTTGACATGTCATGGCAAGATAATTGAAAAAAAAACAAGAAAATAGATAACGAAGATGTAAGAAAAAGTTCAAAATCACTTCTGAAAGAAAATATGGAATGCAAAATGTGAAAAGATAATTGAATAGAAGCAAAAATCAGGAATCTGCAAATATGACAAGAAAACAAGACCATTACATTTACATGATCAGGAAAAAATGGATAAAATCACTGAAAGTTGATCCAGTGAGAAACTAATATATGAAGAAAAAAGAGTCGAAGACAAGAAGTTGGAAGAAATCCTATTAAATGGAGTGAAGTATAGTATGAAGTGGTTGGGATTTTGATCTCTGTCAGAGCTCAAAAGAGTGATCTGCAGTGGTGACCTGCGGGCAATAATGTTAGAAGTTGAAAGGGTCTTTATCTGAACCTCTAACAGAGTGATAAATCACTCCCAAAGTTGCACTTAGAAAGGTAATACAACCAAAATGAGTGAGTTAGTTAGAGTTTTGACTTTAACGCTTTATTTAATATGTATAGCTTACAAATGTTTAATAAAGCCCACTTAATTAACCTGACAGAGGGTTAAAAAAAAAAAAAAAAAAGATAATTAACATCAAAATAAAAGACTTTCTAAAAAACTAACTTTTATTTAAAAAAGTTGTATCTTTTTAAATAAGTATATATTTGAAAACTATATTATTTTTAGGATTGGTTATCAATTTCTATAGATTTTAAGATTTTTTATTAATCATAATTCTATTAGATTTTTGAATAAATAATTTTCTAAAAAACTCTTTTTATTGATCCTCTACCCATATGCAAAAAAGATATTTGCAAGAAATTTTTTATTTCCTTACTAATAAAGTCTTAATACTATTTCTAAATCAATTTGAAGTTTTACTTCAAGAGATACTCTTAAACTTTTTTTTTGTTTATATTCATCTTCAAACAAAAACTTTATTTCCTATGACCTAGAAAAGTCAAAAAACACCTTCATTATCTAAGACAAGAAAGTTTTGCAAAGAAGAAAAACTAACAGTATAGTACTCAAAGCCTTTCATATTGAAGCATATTTACAGAGATTTTGTGCAATAAGAGATAACAAACATCAAGCCATATTTTCAAAGTATTTGCCCGTTGTTTTTTTCTTCTTATAGTTCAAAATTTTTTTGGTTTTCTGGAAAATTTTGTCTATCTCAGTTTGACCCTAAATTTTAGTGACACAATCTATTGCAAAATATGATTGATGAACATGAAACATGTTAGTAGCTAAATATAAACAAGTTCCTATTGATCATTTCATATATTATAATGATGTTATTAATAATTAAAACAAACCTGATAAAAAAGTTAAGCTCTCTTTAAGGTAGGCAGTAATTGCTTATGTAAATGATATTATTGGAATTGCCAAATCTAAGGAAGATCTAGAAAGGATCTTGGAAGAAGCAAAAAAGTCTATATAGTAAATAACTCTCAGATTAATGCAAAAAAGTCAATTCTTTTTCTATCAACTGGAATACTCAAGTTTTTGAAACTGTTCAAGCTGAAATAAAGAATACTATAGTCCATAAATTTAATAAAAAGGATTAGGTCAGATTTTTTGATATCTGATTAAAACTAAGACAAAAGAAATAGGATATTATTAATCTAATAAAAACAGAAATCAGGACAATAATTCAGGTAATAACCAAGAAAAAGTTGATAGTAAAATATACTCAATATATTATTAATAGGGTCCTGATTTCAAGAATAGAATATAAAATATAATATACATATCAAAATGAGAAGATATGCAATGATCTTACAGTCAAATTTAGAAAAATATTCAAGAACAAGGCCTTAGTCTGTAGAACAATTCTGAATAGTTGTATTCATAATAAAGAAATATATGGTCTCGAGAGTATTTTAGAAATAAAATTAGAAAACTATATACTTGCACTTTTCTATTAACTCAATAATAATGAGGTCTCTGATATTGTCACTATAATTAGACTAAAACAGAGTCAAATTAAATATTAAGAATTTGATAATATTCTAAACAATTCTATTAATTCTTAGAAGTTAATTAAAGAAAATTTGACAACTGCAACACTGGCCCTGATTAAAAATATACAAATTATCTTTCAAAGTTGTAGAAGAAAATATTTGATTATCAATAAAATATTTTGTTTATCAAATCGATACTATAAGATAATAGAGAATATGAAAAAATCAATCCATTACTATGAAAGTATAAGATCATGTTTCTAGATCAACTCATCAATACTATCATAATAATACTTAAAGAATAAAGAGCAATTCAAATTTTCTTTAGTAGATGCAAGGAACTAGTTTCCTTTTAATATAAAAAAGTTTGTAAAAGACAATAATAAATTAAAATATATTATAAAACTCTTTATATAAACTTGAATAGACAATATATAATATACAAACCGAAACATTTCCAATAAACCTAGATAGAAGGAAAACATATTGGATAGTTTATACTAATACTTCAACAGATATTTGAAAAGACAATATTTGTAAACAGCAAATCCTATTTTATTCTATATAAGCTAATATATGATACTACTAGTAATCATATCTATTTTCAATCAGATAGAATAGTACAGTTAATAGAAGTAGTTTTATTACAAGTTCAACTCCTTTTACAACTAAACAGATATAGCAATCTGAAAAAAAGAAAACTGATTCTTTTGTCAAAAAATTTCACAAATGGATAAATAAATATATATCAATAAATAGTGATTCTACCAACTATCAAACCTGTAAAAGTAGAGTTTCAGATAGAAGACTGAAACATCACATTAATAGAACAAGCCATACAAAAAGAAGAATATAGAGATAAACTTATAAGTATTCTAAGATATAACAGAAGAAATATAGTTGATCAGCTTACTTTTTATATTGATGGCTCCTATAAAAAAGGAATAATAGACTATGAACTCAAGATAGCTTAACTTGAATTCTAATAAAGAAAGAAAAGGTGATTAAACAGTTTCAGCAAAAGCTTTTACTTGGCCATCTATAACTAGAGCAGAAATATTAGATATTCTTATTACATTATATATAGTTTCCTAAAATATAACCATTATGATTCACATTGATTGTAACATTGTAGTCAAAGTATAAAAATTCATTTGCTTATAAACAAAAATATTAACAAGAAGATGAATAAATATCACTAACTAGTTACTATAAAATAAAATCAAAGACTTAATAAAGAAGAAAGATCTGAATTTGAAAATCTTGAAGATCAAATTCAATAGAATCAATAGATTTAACAATTAAGTAGACTTACTTGCTAAATAGGCTAGGTGGAAGAATTCAATAATCTGATATTAGCTATCAGAACTAAAAAAAGTTCTCACAATAGTCATGTGAAAAAAATATATAATAAAAATTAGTATCAAAAATTTTATCAAAATGTTCAATAAAAAAAGAATTGGATTAAACTAAATAACACAAAAAAGAATCCAAAATTTTTGGATTCAAAATGATAAAGTCATAGATTGACTAATCTTTTGAAATCAATTCAATTCAACCAATACTTTTGATACTTCTTTCAAGATCAATAAAGACAAAAACTTTCTAACTAATCTAATTCATAAGGAACTTTTAGTTCTATAAATACTTAAAAAAAAAAACAGATACTGTATATATACTATAACTACCGTAAACCACTGCATACAATACCTCAGGTATTAATCAATTTATCCCATGATAAATTGATTAGTACCCGAGAGGGTATTCTACTAGAAGGAGGGTAGTATAAATGGTGGGATATTTAGTATTTTATTATTATCTGACATATCTCTCTAGCTTAATATACCCGGATAGTAATTATTTATTGAGTAACAATTTTCTTGAATACTACTGGGTATTATTTAAGGGGGGTATTACTTTAGGGGAGGTATTGTATGCAATGGTTTACGGTACTTGTCTAGTAAGCAAACTTCAATAAAAGATATTAAAACATCTCTTTGAATGTTCAGCTACTAGAGAAACCAGGATAGATATATAGTGGAAAATAGATGAAAAAATTCATAAATATATTAGTAAATAAGTTAAAGATAAGAAAGAAGTCTGACCTATAATAAGTAACTGAACAAACAAATAATTGAAAGTGATTCAAAAATTTGACGGGAGTTTTTTTAATATTATTTGTAAATATATAAAAGAAGATAAAATCACCTTCTTGAGAAAGTATCTTAAAAAGCAGCTCAAGATCTCATCTATAACTATATAGAATATAATTGATAAGCTCTATTAAAAGATATAAGTAAACTTCAAAAAAGAGATTTGAAATAGTTACTATATAAAAGTTAAAGAATAGAAGCCATTTTAAAATTCCTTGAGGATGGAGCAAGATTGCATGGTTCCTCATCATTATTTATGTCCTGACCATTTTGATAAGTCATGGCAAGTTTGTGTATATCAGTCATATCATTAGGATGGAAAAAGAAACAGAAGATTATAGAAAAAAATAAAAGAACACACAAGATAAAAGTATTGACTTGATATATAAATCAAATAGAATTAAGAAGTATTATCATTATTTTTGAAGAATTCAAATCTGAAAGGCATTAAAGAAAAAAAAAAAAAAGTATACAGCAATTATTAAGAATTGAATTTGTCATAAAATCAAATAATTTGGTTTTTAATTGCAAACAAAACTTAGAATAATCTATAGTAATAATCTATAGATAATGATTTTATTAATTAAAGAAATTATTTAAATTAGTAAAGAAATAAAATATAATTTCCTAGATTGTATTTAGAGAAATAGTTTTTTGATAACAAGTAAATTAGTATGTAAAAGTTACAACAATTTATAAATATTTAGCATACAATAAAGACATATCATGTTAACTAAACTGTAGATTAAAAAAAAAAAATAAATATTATTTATTTTTTTTTTATCAACAGACTAACTTTTGTTTATATAATATTTTTTTGTTTATATTAAAATAATATTTATAAAGTAATTAGTCCTTGAAAACCTATTTGTTATTAGTAACTATAAGTTATACTTTACTTAATTCTATTATTTCTATTTTGTTTTTCTATTTTTTTTAAATGGCTTTATTGATTTTTTGTATTTTTTTTTTAATCCACAGTTAGGTCAATATGGTTTGTCTTTATTGTATATATAAAAGATATTTACAAAATGTTTTGACTTTCACATACTAACTCACCCATTATCAAAAAACCATTTCTCTAGATGCAACTTAGAAAATAATATTTTGCTTTTTTATTGACTTGGATAAATTCTCTAGCCAATAAAATCATTGCCTACAAGTCATTACTGTAGATTATTCTAAATCTAACTACAATTAAAAACCAAATTATTTCTTTTCATGACAAATTCAATCCTTAATGATTTTTATATACTTTATTTTCGCTTTTCTTTTAGAGACTTTTTGTTTTAGATCTTCTGCAAATATAAATCTTCTTCCTGTTCTTGTATAACTTACATGATGAATCCATGCTTAGGTCTTTTGATTCTTTTGTTCTTTCAATAATATTCAGCTTTTTTTCCCACTTTATTACTTTTTTGCAATGGCTATTCCATATGTCCTTCTTGAAATTTTTCCTTATTTTATAACAAAGCTTATCAATTATGCTCTATGTAACTATTGGAGAATTTTGAGTTGTGCTTTGAGATAATTCTTCAAGGAAGTGGTTTTGTTATTTTCTATGTATTCACAAATAATATTGAAAAGGCTTTTATTAGATTGCTAAATCTTATCTAACTATTTACTTATTCAGTAATTTATTGCAGAATGAACTTTTCTTTGTCTTTAATTTCTTTACTGATATAGTAGATAATCTTTTCTTTTACTTTTCTCCATATATATTCTCTGATCTCTTTGGTAATCGAACATTCAAACAAGTGTCCTAATGTTTCTTCTTGAAGTTTGTATATTGGTTAGGTTATTATGGTATAAATATTTGATTTTTTTTTCTTCAATATTTGCAGTACTAAAAGTTCATTATAGGTTAGGTTATTCAAGAAGCTTTTGTCTTTATTATCTTTAAAAAAGATAACAAAGGTATTGAATAAGTTGAACTGATTCCAGAAGATTAACTAGTTTATGATTTTGTTATTTTGGATTTACAGTTCTTGAATTCTTTTCTGTGTTGTCCAATCTTTTTCTATCTTTTTCCTGTTAAACATTTTGATAAATTCCCTAATACTGATCTTTATTATGTGCTCCTTCTATATGGCTATTGTAAAAACTGTCCCTAACTCTGGTAGTTGATGCTAAATTATCAGATTTTCATATCTAGCTTGTTTGACAAGTAGATTTACTTAATTATTGAACTTATAATCCTATGGGCTTTAACCTTTATAATTTTCAAGATAAGATCTTTCTTTTTAACTAGATTTTTGATTTTACTCTATAATAGTCAATTGGTAGTCTTTGTCCATCTTCTTGTTAATATCTTCACTTGTGAACTGATGGACTTTTATATCTTAACTGCAGTGTTACAATCAGAGAATATTGAGACTATTATATTTTGGGGAGCTATATATATTGCAGTTAGAATGGCCAATATTTCTATCCTACTTGTCGATGGCCATGTTGATGCTCCTGCTGAAAATTGCTTCACAACTTTGTTGTCTTTTATTAGAGCTCAGGTCAAATTTATTTCAAATTTACTATTTTTTGTTTCTTTTTTATAAGATCTATCTGTATAGAAAGTAAATTGAGTAGCTATACTTTTTCTATTATATTTCAAAACATCTATAAGTTTATCTATATAATCTTCTGATTAGATGGCTTGTCTTATTAGCATGGCTTTCCAGTTTTCTACTTGAATTTCTACTTCAGATTTAAATATTAGTAAAGTTCTTGCTTATTATCTTGTGACTGTTAACTAATTTGTGAAGTTGCCTGGCATAAGAACTTGTTTTTCTTTTCTCAAGTTTTCATGTTTGTTTAGTTGTGGAAGAAGATGAACTTGTGATATACCTACTTCTATTACTTGGAATAATTTATCTGGTTGAAATAGAATATGGTTACTAGTAAAATTTTATATCAACTAGTATGAAGCAAACTGAATTTTGTCATTCAGAAATAATGTTTTTCTCAATATATCAATTGAAGAGCTAGAGCAGGCTACTCAATATGTTTTCCTTTTATCTGAATATGCTAAGAAAGCTTTAATTTGAATATTGTAATCTGTCCAGTCTAGTCCATATAATAACTTCCTTAGAAGATCATTATTCTCTGATATCTTTTCTCAGATCTTTTTGTACCAAGAGGGAATTGAACCTTTGCATTTGTTAAAGATAATCTGGATTGCTCTCCATTCCTTGAATATTATCATAGTTGTATTGATAATTTGATCTAAAAACATGATTTTATGCTTATAAAATGATGAAATGGCTTTCTCATATTCTCTATCATTCTATAGTATTGACTTAATAAATGAGATATCTCCTTGATAATTAAAGGTTTTTTTCTATTTTTAACTTTAAAAGATAATATATAAGTCTTTGGCCAGGACCAATGTTACAATTGCAGATTTTCTTTGATTATCTTTTGTGAGTCTATAGAATTATCTAAGATATTTTCAGGTTCCTAGCTTTTGATCTGGCTCTATTTCAATTAGATTATAGTAGCCAAACTAGAGGTTTCACTATTGTTGAGCTAGCAGAATAGTGCTGATATATGGCTTTCCAATTGTATTTCCCAGATACTTTTGAGATTATATATTTCTTTATTATAGATATAACTATTTGATATTATCCCATAGATTAGTGCTTTATTCTTGAAAACCTTTCTGAACATAACTGTGAGTTTATTGCATATCTTCTTATTAAGATACATATGTTGCATTTTATATTCTATTTTGGAATCTGCACTTTATTAATAATATAATGAGCATGTTTTTCTATCAACTTCTTCTTAGATGTTGCCTGAACTACCACTCTGATTTCTGATTTTATTAGATCAATTATATTCTGACTTTTCTGTTTTGGTCCCAACCAGATACCAAGGAATCTGGCCTGATTCTTTTTATCAATTTTATTAACCATGATATTCTCTATTTCAGTTTAAACCCTTCCAAAATCTTGTGGATTTTGATTGATGATAAGGAGAACTGATTTTGTTACATTAATTTGTAAGTTCTTTGCTATGTAGAACTTTTTTGCTTTTTCTAAAATACTATTCAAGTCTTTCTTAAATTTGACAATCCATGTTGTATTATTTATATAAGCTATCACTACCTGTTTTAAGGAGAGCCTGACCTTCTTCTCAGGTTTGTGAAAGTTGGGTAACTATTCTTCTTCCATAGTATAATCCAAATCAGTATTATTTTAGATTTTACATAGCAACAAATCATAAAAAATTCTTTATAATAGTGGAGAGATTGTTTCTTCTTGATCTATATTATCTTCTGCAACTATTGGTCTAGATAGTCCATTAGGAAAAATAATACTACAACTTCTGTCTTTGAAAAGATTATTTTGATTTTCTTAATGATTATAGGAATTTGAATCTGATTTATAGCTTTTTCAAGCATGAAGAGGAATATTGTGTCATATGCCTTAGCAATGTCTTGAAAAAGAATTCATAGTTCTTTCCCTTTTTCATTAACTTTCTTATATATACTATTTAGTAGATGGATGTGTTCTACTGTACTTACTCCTAGTAGATCAGCAAAATTTGGATCTTTAAGAATTTTGTATTGTTTATATGTTCTTGATAAACAATTAGTAAGGATTTTGGTGAAATATTTGCAAACTGTTTCTAAAAGAACAATAGATCTAGTATTGCTCAATTGATATTTTCAAGGCTTGGGTTTAAGAATGGAGTAAATATTACTACTTTTCCATTTCTTAGGTATTTATTCAGTATTTAAACTTTGTTGAACAATAAGCATAATGCTTCTTTTTCTTTAATATTTAAGTGCTTGAGTATTTTATAACTGATATATGAGAAACTAGCTACCTTATTGTTTGGGAGGTATTGCAAAATAGCTTTGTGCTCCTTTATTTTGATTTCTTTTATTAATGGTGAGTATCATATTGGATCAATTCACTCTTTGGATTGGTATTCTTTTTTTCAAGAAGGATTCAAGTTTTTAAAGTTAATATTTCTTTGTTTGAAAGCTTCTTTATAGTAGTTCTCAACCTTGCTTTTAATAGTTTGTGAATCAGTAACTATAGTATATATTCTATTTCCTCTTGATTCTTGGTTAACACTCATTCTAGTGTGATCTTATTCTCTTGTAGTTCAAGATTGAGCTCAACATCAGTTTTTGATTGAACTTGAGATCTTCATACCTGCTTTTTAAGACTTCTTTAATTTGATTTCTAATGTGAAGATTTTCTTTCTTCTTGCATATCATTTTGAGGTTATGCTCTATTTTAGTAATCTTTGATAACAGCTCTGGAATTTCTTCTCATAATTGGGAAGGAGCTATTTCTTCTTCAATAGATTTATCAAGCCTTCTTAGTTTCTGGATGATCTTTTCTATATCCATTAGAATTCTTGTATCCCAATTGGCTTGTATTTTCTTCAAAAGGAAATAGATCTTATTAACTTCCCTGTAAGCTTTAAAGTCTTTCTTTGGAATTGTTAATTCAGGCTTCACTTTTCTCTTTATATTGGGAGTAAAGTAGATTTTTTTCTTTTTAATATGTTTATAAGTACTCTTAATAATTGTTGACTCAAAATCATACCATGCCTCTTCAAGTTCTTGAAAACCATTTTTCATATTTTGACCAGGAAAATTGTGGATCAGTTTCTAAAGATTTGTTTTTTATCTAGAATTTAAATTTCTTTCATTGCTCTGCTGTAAAATTCATTGGGTTAGGTATTTTCTTTCCTTTTGTTCTATATTGCTTATGCACTTGATTCTTGATCAAATTATTTGTTACTATTCTTATCAATAATAAAGTATAATCACTATTGGATAATCTTTTTATAGGGATATTTTTGAATTCATATATGTTGTTTAAACTAATTTCTGGTGGTGTCTATATATACTCAATTCTACCATAAGATGTATTGTTCACCTATGTAAAGGTAGTATTTTCTTTTTTCCAAGAGTTCTGGACATCTATATAGTTCCAGTCTTTTAAGAAGTTGAAAAGACCTATTTCAACTTTTCTATATCTTGGTTCCTTTTATTTATAGATGACCAATCTGCTATTGGATTGATAATTGCATTAAAATCTCCTATAATTATAACCTTGAAGTAATTTTTTTGCTTGTCTAAGATTTTGTTTTGAAGAAACTGTTATAGTTATCTACTAACAGTTTTTTTTGATAGCAGATATACTTGGTAGATACAAAGTTTACATCTTGTTAATAGAAAGTTGGCTTCTATTAATAGCCTTCTATTTTTTTAATAGATTCAACTTTTTCTCTATGTTTCAGTTGATAAGAAGTCCTATTCCAGATCCTCTGGATTTCTCATTATTGCTACTATGAAAAAGCTTGTGTGTTTATTATAAAGTGAAAATAAATTTTGCTGTTTTATTTGTTAGCTTAGTTTCACAGATACCTAGGATATCTATGTTGAGTTCTTATATAAGTCTATATATAGCCTTTGTTGATCCAGGCTGATATTAATTCCTCTAACATTATGTGTTTTAATTGAAAATAGTATTAGTTAATATAGAATTATCTATAGTATACTTGTTATATAATATATACTCCTTTTCAATTCTATTGTTAGTGTTTTTTTAATTGTACTAATAAAGTCATCAAGTGATGTGTCATGTGTTATGTCAGGAGAGGTTATGTTGATATCTACTGTTTCCTTCAGAATTGTACCTTTTTTTTAGGATGAGCTTGCTTCCTCTTATAGATCAAACTCTTTCCTAATATACCTTGATTGAACTGGTACTAATCTCTGAAGCGATTGTTCCATTGCTTCCCTCTTATCCTATTTTGATTACCTGTTTTCTCTTAAATGAGGTTTATTCTATTATATAATTGTTTGAGGTTATTCAAGATCAAATAAAAGCATCTTGATCACTTTTATTTTTAGGATAAGGACTTTCAGATCTATTGTATAAACTTTTTTTTTCTATTATGATAATTTATTGGCTTTCTGTTACTGCCAGTAGTGAAGCATTTGGAAGTTTCTATTGTTTCAATAATGTGTTTGTTGTTTTGAGAATTGCGTATTCTTCTTTTTTTTTTTCTCTTTTTTTAAAGTCTATCCTTTTCTTAGAGTCACTTTCTGTTTCTAAGTCTTTCTCAGATAATATGTATTAGCTTGCCTTGATATTGCTTTTAATTTCAGTTTGATTCAGTTGTCTTGAGTACAGTTGGACCTGTGTTGTTTCAAAATGGGCTTTTTCTTTATTATCATTACTATTTTTGGTTTGAACCCCTTTATTGCCTTGCATTGTTCCTTTTTCAAAGTATTCACTAATACTCTAGCTGAGTTTATGACCATATATGAATATATGTTATCTCAAAACCTTGTGCAGATCTTCTGCTGTTACAAAGCAAACTACTGCATATCCTTTTCTTTTTAGAGTAAATAGATTTCTTGATATATAACATGCTTTGATCCTTACATATTGTGTTGCTCTTACTATGAGACTCATGAAGATATTGTGTATTTCATACAACTATAGAGACTAGCTATTATGTTTTTTGAGAATAGTATCAACTTCATAATCGTTTGATTCATATTGAGTAAAAATTACTCTAAAGGTATCTAATTTGATATATATACAGTAAACTATCTATCCTTTAAATCTTGTTGGTTTAAAGTAAGTTGTGCCTTGATTCTTTTTTAAGAGCAAAAGTAATTATAAATATAGATACTTATGACCTTTCCATATTTTTGTAAGGTGACCTTAATTTCTTAATAAGTATAACTGTGATCAAGATCAATTAGCATAGCAACCACTATCTTGTTTCCTTCTTTTCTATCTCTTGTTTGAAGAACTTTTTTTCTGGTAGTGAGTATAAAGTTTCTTATTTTTCTACTTGTATAAAAATCAATATAAAGTTTTCTCCTTTTTTTTTATTGATTTTCTCTATATATTGTAAAGCATCTTTAACTTCTTCAAAGGTAAAAGTTATCTAGGCATTACTATTGAAAAAAATTTTTTTGAATAGTAATATACTGTATCTTTGGATAAATTTAAGGCACCTTAGAAATAGGTTATTCGTTCTTTTTCTATATCTCCTGGTATCCTAGATATAAGAATTTCAATCTTGAATTCTTCTCTTTTAATGATATGAAATGGATTTAGGCTGGATGACTTGGATTTATTCTGTATATTATAGGTGGTTTGTTCTATTATATTTTCTTCTTCAACTCTTTCCTGGATATTTTTCATTTCAAGTTCTTCTTTAAGCTTTTTCTTCAGTTTATTGTCACCTATTTCGATTTTAGTGTTCTTAGGTATTTCAATTTCAATTATTAGTTGAACTTTCATATGCTTATTTAAAAAGGTATTCTTATCTGAGGTTAAATTTCCTATTATGAAGTTTGTGAACTTGTCCTTGGTCTGGAAAGTTTGAGGGATATGGGAAATAGTCTGTTTGTGGTAGTATCATATTTTAAAATATTGCAGACTTTTTTTTTCAGAAAGAGTACTATAAGATCTTTTTTTTCTTGATCTTGTTTTTATAGATATAAGATACAGTATATTGTTTGGGATCTTTGACTTTAATTAATGTAGTTAAATCTATATTTAGGATTTTTGTAAGAATACTATAAAGTATCAAGTATTCTACTGGTCCTGGAGTCTGATTAGTCTTGTCTTATATAGTAAGAGTATTGAAGATAATTTGAGCAACTCATATTTTTTTCCTCTAATCATACTTTTCAGCTATTTTAATTATTGTATCAAAGATATAGAGCTCTCTCTTATTGTAATTTGTATAATTTTCTATTCCTTTGTCATATTGGTCATATATAAAGGAGAATAAATTGTTTAATTATTATTTTATTATTATTTTTTTATTTATTTATATTTAGCAAGATTTGCAGAATTGCTTGTTTGTTTTGCTTAGAATATAGTTTACTCAGGTGAATTGTTAATCCTTCCTGTTTTGATCTGCTTGTTTACCGGAATGGTTATTGATCTTCTTTGTTATGAAATATAGATTGTTTGTTTGTAGATACTTAATAAACCTTGCTATATTGTTTTGATAATAACTTATTTAATGCACACATATTTACATAACTCATTTGTTATTTAGATAGGTATATATGGAATCAAAATACTCTACTATTTAGTCTTTAAGCATCTTTGATATTCTTCTGAGCTTTATGAACTTTAAGTTTTTCCTGATTTATCAGTGAGAACTATTGTTAATGAAGTTTTTTCTAGTGCTTAGAAAGATATAAACTGATACTAGCCTAGCTAGAAGCTTGGAAAGTTGATATTAAGCTCTTTTAAGCTTACTAGGAATTAGCTTGTAGATGTGTTTTCCTTCTCTTGTAAAATAAAATAAAGTAGAGCTATAATGATGTTGTACTGCTTATACTTCTCTTGATATTGATTTTTTGTATTTATTATATCTCTTATATTATATAATTCTATATAATTATTTTCTTCTTCATTTTTTTTATACTATTTATATTCTTCTTTTTTATTTCTTCTATTCTTATTTTATTTTTTCTTTTATTTTGAAATATTATTTTTTATTGTTTTATAAATAATTCTATTTTTTTTTTCATTATTATTCTATTTTTATTATATTTATTTCTTTTATCTAATCCTCTCTTTGTTTTATACTGTATATAATAAAAAACATAAAAATTCAATACCTTCTTAAGTTATTGTTTCTACTAATATATCTTTTAAGAGTAATTTACTTCTATCCTATTTCTCAATCTATTAAATGATTGATTGACTTTTTCTAGTTTATATATTCTATTAGTAAGTTTTTTCAAGTTGTTTAAAATTAGTTGTAGTGACTTCTGTTACTTATTGTTTTGATCTTTAAATATATTATTGCTAAAGTTGTTTGTATTTTTGTTTTAAAGATTTATTGGTTTTTTATTGCTTTAAATAATTAGACATGTAGATTATATACAACAATATTTCTTTTATTAGTTTATTTTTTTATATTATATCTTATTACTTTTTCCCTCTCTATTGATAATTTTGAATAAATAAACTTTGATCTGAGTCCAAGTTATTGTTAATATCTATTATATTTAGATTGTTTTTGATATTATATTATTTTATTTATTTATTTTTTTTCTATATAAGTTTTTTAAAGATATTTTATAATTTTTTATATATTTTATACTTTATAATAATCTAAGTTCTTACAAAAATATATATTGTTTATAAACCTTATTTAGATCATTTCTTGTTTTAAAATATATTACTATAAATTTTATTTTTTCAATATATAAAATTTTTTTGATATATAGTAAGTTTAGACTTTAGTTTCTCGCGGTGTTTTAATTACTAAACTTGAATATATTTTATTTGTTCTGAAAAATTTTTCTAAAAGAATATTTTGATTTATTATAATATTATTAATTTATTATCTAAAAGCTTTGTTTTAGTAAAGATTATTTGCCATTTTCATTTTTATTGATATTATTCGAATATTCTTAAGATTTGTATTAATATATTTTTTATATTTAATATATACTCTTATTCTAATTTTGTTTTTTGTATAACTATATATATTTATATTTTTGATTTTACTATATTTTTTGAAATATTTCTTTGATTAAAGTTTGTTTATCTTTTGATTAATATTCATTAAACTAATATAAAAAATCTTTTTATTTTCTTTAGGTTTTAATTTTTTGAAAAATTTCTTCTTATTATTATAATGATTAAATCTTATAAATTATAATTTATTTTTTTTCTATCTTAAAGTTTAACTACTGAATATTAAAAAATTTTTTTTTATAATTTATTATTTTTAAGCATTTTAATAGACATTTTTTTTAAAAAATTATATATTTATTTTTATTTAATAATTCTAAACATGATAAATTTTTTTGATTGCAAGCAATTCCAATAAGCTACTTATATATATAATTGTTTTATTTTTAATATTTTCTAGAATATTGATAGTCACAATATCAATTTTATAAGTTCTTATTTATACTATATATATAATAAAGATTGTTTATTATAATTTTTTATTAATTTTTAATAAGATAAATATTGAGTTTTACAATATTTGAATTTTAAATTTTCTTTTAAATCTCTTTCATTATCAAGTTTTTATGATTATTTGAATAGATTGTTAATTTTTCTTCCATAGTTTGTTATATTCTATATTTAAATATCTAAATATTTATTTCTAAGAATTGTTATATTAGATTTTTTTTTTCTTTATTTTACTATTAGATATAAGTAATATATTGAATTAAAATACATTCTTTATAAAAAAATTGATTTACCTATTTTTAATATTCTAGCTATTATATTATTTATGACTATATAGGCTTTAATAAGAATATTTTATTATAGTTGTTGATTATTCTTTTATTTTACTAAAATATTTATTATATTACTTATAGTTCACTTCTTTCATTTTAATTTTTGCTAGATTGATAAAGATTTTGTACAATCTGTAATATTAATTTGGATTTACTTATATCTATTATAGTATTGTTATAATTATTGAATATATTATATTCTAATTAAAAAAAAAAAAAAACTCTTTCCGCTGATCCTAAATTTCCAAAAAAAATTTCCTTTTTTGGCAATTTTCTTGGAAAAACCAGAAGCCAGCCACTACACAAGACAAAAGTCTTTTAAA
>CAJVPT010002300.1:0-18080 GCA_910592055.1 Acaulospora colombiana | reverse complement strand
ATGTACAATGACAAGTTAGTCACTTTGTGAAAGTCTGTAAAATATTTAGGTATTTCTCAATATCTCAATAAAGACACACTATTGTGACATGATTGCAGGTTAAAAAAAAAAAAAAAAAAGAAGTCTTTTAAATACTATCTGTGAATATATAAAAAAAAATAAAACTATTTTCTTAAAGAATTACTTCAAAGTATAACTCAAAATTTTTTCAATATCCACATAGAGCATAATCAATAAATTTTATCATAAAATGAGAAAAACTTTAAGAAAAATATCTGAAATAACTATTGCATTAAAGTAATAGAGTGGAAAAAGAAGCAAAATATTACTGAAAAGAATAAAAGATCTAAAAGATCTAGGTATAAATCCAATATATAAACTACTGTATATAAAAGCAAAAGAAATTTTCAATATCTTTAGAAGACTTGAAACAGAAAACTTTTGAAAAAAAAAAAGAGAAAGAAGTATATAGAAAGCCTTAAGGATTGAATTTATTATAGAGCTAAATGATTTTATTTTTAATTGTAGATAAAATTTAGAATGATCTACAGTAATGACTTGTAGGCAACGATTTTATTGACTAGAATATTTATTCACATCAATAAAGAAACAAAATATTATTTCTTAAGTTATATCTAGAGAAATAGGTTTTTGATGATAGATAAGTTAATATGTAAAAGTCAATACTTTATATAAAGTCAAACAAATAATATAGTATAAGCCATATTAGAGTTAAAAAAAAATTGAAATATCAACCAATAAAGGCAAACATGTTTGTGGGTTTAATTAGTCATAAAATCAAAGTTACGTCATGATTTTCTAAATTTAATCGCCATGTAAAACTGATAATGGCTTATTATATAGTCTTGATAATATTGAGGCTTTCGTTTCTTGGTTTATAAATAATGCGCTACGCCACGAAATTTTCGAAAATTACGAATCACATTACGTACACAGCTTACGCAAATTCATATGTATTATTTTCATTGGCTGCTTTCAGATATTAAATAGGAAACATATCTCGAACATTTCGAATTATTACTTTACAAATGTTTTCAGAAAGTCTTCCCTATGCTTCGCTCTTGGAAGACGAGGCCAATGATACATTGAATGAAATTGTAGAGCAACTTTGTTCTTCCGCAAAGGCACGAGATTGGAGTCCGGGTTGTGCTTACTGGGTAAAGCAACTCAATGGGTATGTTGAAAAATGAGGATAAGGGTTTAAAGTGGATTAATTGCGTGTTTGAAGGTTTTAAACTGTAAAAACATTCAATTTCGCGTGTTCCAGTTATTTAGATCTCCGTCACCCTTTAACACGCAAGACCCGTGCGCAATTAGCCAAGGTTCTCTTCGAACTTGTAATCACTCCCGGAATTGATGCCTCATACGCGGAAGTGTTCGCCAATACTTGCGTACGATTAATCAAGTATAAGTTTTTGAGATCTATGTGTTAGTTCTCAAGTCAGCAACTATTGTAATTTAGAAGCTAATCAAAACTTATTATCTATCATCAAAAAGGAAAAAGGAGAAATTGGGGGTCGAAGATCTAACCCTACCCTGGGAACCGTTATTCAATATCATTCATAAAACATTTTTTCCTAAAAGTCGACAAAAAACTTTAGTCAGTGAATCGTATCCTCGCAATGGTGCCTTTATATATTCTGCTGATTGATTGTAAATACATTAAACATTCATTTATTATTCCTTAATTTATCGTTTAAAAATTTAAGCAAGCAAATAGGGTCCGTAGTTCGACTCGTTGAACACGCTCAAAGGTATTCATTGCAATTTATGACAATACAGCGGGATAATGTATATGTAATCATAATTATTATGATGAATGAAATGTATACAGATTTTTTCTTCCCGAAGCAACAGAAGATATTCTTGCAAAAGTTCTTCCTCTCTTTAACGCCAGTTCAATTGGAGATGCCTTCACTGTGCAAGCCTACCTTGTTCGATTTCTTCCTACTAGAGCATCTACCTCTCCAAAATACTCTCCATCGGTGTGGCTACCTACAATATTCTCGTTTTGGTGCATTTTACCGGGATCGCTGATGTATCAAACCGAATTCATCGATCTTTTGGCTCGCGTTGCCGAAGATAATGTCGATGTAGAGGTTAGTAATCCCGGTCAAATCGGAATTTTTACACTTGCCCAAGTCAAAACTGTGTTTGCAACCGGGGCGAAAATGATGGACTTACCAGTAGGTAGTACTAGCAATGGTAATAGCAATTCTGGAAGAGGATCGGTTTTAGGATGGTCAAAAATGGACCATAAGACCGGTAATGCTATGCTGTTAAGAAAAAAAGGGGTAAGTGTATGCGGTGTCTCTTTGCTGTTTCATTCGTTTTATTGCTGATTATTTATAATAATTTAACAAACATAGGATAAATTCAAAACGCTAGCCAGATTTATCGTTTATACAATTTTTCCTCCTTCCGGCGATTCGAAGGAGGAATCAACACTCACATATTTAGCAAATATGATTCAAGCCACAGAGTCTTTCTATCATCCAAGTAATTACGGAAGGTGGACTTTTTCGATTGTAAGGTTCCTACAATTTCTTGGCTGGGAGTTTTTGAAAAGATGGACAGACGGTAATTCTTTTGATTTCTGTCTAAAAATTCATAATTTATTATCAAATTTATAATTTTATAATTTATCTGCTGTAATTCATAAATTACCTTTGAATTTCTAACCTCCGATTTTATAATCATTACAGAAAGGAAACCGGAATGTAAAACTTCCGCGTCACGGATGTTAACACCAGAAATTAGGCGTCAATTCGTTATGATCCTTAGAGGGGTTGCATTCTTATCAATGTTTGGTAAGGATTCACTATCGGTTGGATCAAGCCAAGCAGCATTAAAATACTTATCCTGTATCCTTGACCTCATACGCGTTCTTAAACTTTGTTAACATTGGGAAATTTATTTAGCCTTAAGTTACCCATTTAACAGGGTTAGAGCCTTCATTAATATTCCCTGGATTGCTAGAGCGTGTTTATCCCTCCCTGGAAACTTTGACCGAGGTTCGAAATTTATAGATGCATTGCTAGTTATATAATTCATCTTAAGGAATTTCAATATAGACACACCGGACTACATCGTCAATTTCGACACTCTCTCTTCTTGCGAATCCGCTCTTTTCTCGCGCTCATTATCCGGCTGGCGGCAAGCATCTTGCACCTCTTCTACATTTAACGATTCCTGGTATCGATATGAATGATCCGGTCAAGACAATATCATCCTTGATTTTTTTGGTCCATGCAATTATGGGTATTCCTTTGATAGATCTGACTGAAGGAAGTTCTAATATGTCTGGATTTCGATGGTCTGGAGTAGATGTTGATGAAAGAGATGATCAGATGGAAATAGATGAAGAAGAAGAAGATGCTCTGTGTAAGGCGAGCACTGCTGAGTTTGAAGAATGGCTCGCAAAATTTTTAGGACGTGTCTTTACTATTGTATCCTTTATGTATACTTAGCGCGTCTTAGTATCACTTCAATAACCATTGTCAACCTTAACGCAAAATCCACTTCATATAATTATCTACTTGATAGTTTGAATACCTTCCTGCAAACGATCGTGGAAAGAAGAATCTGTACAACATGGAAACTGGATTGGTTACTGTATTGTTGGTAGGTTTTCATCCTACTTTACTCTGTATAATCCATTATATTAACTCTAATGTATTTCGACCCTATGTAAAGCACGCTTGTGAGGTTGTTGGCATTCAAATGTCGGAAAAACTTCAGGATATGGCGCTGAAAATGGTTATTAATTTTGTATCTACAACCATACTTCAAAATGCATCAAAACCCATGGGTAAAATTAATAAAACTTAATTCGTTAATTATGCTTTCATTAAACTAATTATTTGTATTGTTTTTTAGGGTACTTATGTTCCACTTTAACAAGTCCAAATCGAAAAAAAGCCTTGGATCAATTCATACCTCTTTGTCATGCAAATATTATGTCAGAACTTCATCATGGCGCTTCATCCACACCCACATCATCCACACACCATATACAATCTGATACCACACTTCATTGGTATCAATGCATTTTGTATCATGTTGTCATGTCAAGTGGTGCAGATTTGCTTGGTCATAAGAATGATCTGCTAGATCTCGCTAAAGAGATGGTGCGGAAATGTCGCTCTAGAAAAGGCTACATGTGGACGGGGAAATTTTTGAGAATGATGCTGATTTCTTTAACTCATATATATCCTTTGGAATGTCGAAGTGTTGATTCAGAACGTTGGAACTCTGATGGTATGGTCATAATGGCATCAATGTGGAATTAAATTTCTACAAATATTTAAGTCTTGGCATTATATGATATTTAGATTACCAGAAAAATCATCACAAACATTGGGTTCAGCCCGGTGATCCAAAAAATATTAATGTCGATTGGCACATTCCATCTGACCCTGAATTGAACTTTGCGATGGAGATTTTAGACACTTTTCTTCGACCGACTATCCAAAAAATACAGAATTTAATGGATCACGGAACTGATGAAAATGGAAAAGTATTAAATAATCGTGAAATGACTCACGAATTTTGTCGTCATTTGAGCGTCGTTCGGAATTGCCTTAGCGGAATGACCACGCTAGTTGAGGATGATGGTGACATTGAGGCCACAGATTACATGTAATTTTCGTAGCCAATATCTCCGTAATACTAGAAATAGGATTTAACTAGATTTTGACACTATAGAGATGATGAATCTGAATCCGTTAGTCCAACGAAAGGCTTATATGTGGGTTATTGTTTCATCGATCCAAAAGATCCACGAAGAGAAATTTCTAGACAATTGAGAAAAGATTTGGGTTTTTTTTTGCATAAACTGGTCACATATTTCCGAAATTCGAGAGAAGATGATGTGGATAGCCTGAAAATCCTTCTCAAAGTTGGTTTGCTCAACATTCTCCGTGTCTTTCTCATTTTTTATCGCACTCTGATCTCAATTATATTTCCTTCATATGAAAATTAGATAATGAAGATTTACCTTACTGATCGTGGTGTAGAAAAGTCAAAATATGAAGCAAGCAAGCGTGGTCATCAGTATGCTAAAGGAATGCTAAAAACTCCTCATCACGATAAAAAGTATCCTCGTTATTTGTTAGGTAAAGGAAGTATTAATATTTGTGACTTTGGTTCTTCTGGGGATTTAGTCACCCGTTTAACCCCTCAAATCCTTTTTAGTCAAGCGAGCTTACCAACAGCATTTGTGTCGTCTAAAGCAAAATGCTCATGGTAGGGTCAGAACAAAATTACACGATGATCTACTTTTAGATTTGATCGAATTATCGTTGAGTTCATATTCGGAAATAAGAAAGTGAGGACTTTTCACTGAAATTTACTTGTGAAATTTTTGACTAAAACGAGTCTACATTTTTAATTGTGAATACTCGACAGAATATCTCAATCTTATCTCATAACCGCATCACGTTGTTTCATTGGTGTAAAACCTCTTATAATTCCAAAATTATTGAAGGCTCTAGAACCTGGTGGTATGTTTGCATCCTTAACTGCCTATTAGGAGATTAAATTTTATTTGATTTATTATTCTACCAATATTATTATTAGAACAGCATAATCCAAAGCGGATGAAAGGTGCACTCTACTTGCTAGGGACACGGACTTACATGTATACATGTCTAAGGGATTGGCGATTTGTTCCTTCATTCATCACTCGGATATGTCAAGCTCAGCATGAAGACAAAGTAATGAGGTCGAATTATCTATTAAGACAGATAATTTCAAAACTTGCTAATAACCACCTATCTATCGCATTTTAGCCTTCGGTACAAGAAATGATTCGCAAAGTTTTCTATGATTATTTACTGAATTACAACAACACAGCATTTAAAGCCATTACTACCGACGGGTTGAACGATGCAGTATCCCAGGCAATGGGGACCCTTTCGTTGTCATTTGATGAAGAAAAACTCCAAAGAATCCAATGCATAATCGAAAAGAGAATGCAATTACAGAAAACGAGATATTTTGAACTTGTAAGTTATAAACGTCTTCCTTTTATAATACTTGATTGAATTAAATTAATTTTCCATTATTATTAAGGTTGATACTCTCCTGGAATTGGTCAATTCCAATACCCTTCATTGGCGTTTTGCCTCAATGGCAGCAAATTTTTTGGATTTTCTGGTGCGACCGGAGGCTTCGCCATCTCTTAGTTTGGCTGAATTCGCAGCTAAAAGTTTGATTTCCGAGCATCCTGCTCTGAGAAGAATTGCGATATCAACCACATCACGAATATTGTTTCACATAAAACAGAGAACATATACCACTGGTGATCTCGAGTTCATAGCAGCAAGTGAATCGATTAACCCCTTGAAAAGAAAAATTGCTGTTCCAAAACCTTTACCGGAAGGGTATACCGATGAATACTTGCTTTCAAGTTTAACTCCAATACATGAAAGCAATTCCGAAAATATGTACGTTTTTAGTTGAACACCTTTGTTCCTTTGTCTATTATTGTTGTCTCACCAAATTCTTTTCTTTTTCCAGTTTCATTCAAGATAAGGTCAACGTTGGTTGGTATGTTTGGCCTGACGAAATAACGGTGTATTCACCGCGCACCTCAGCAACGATAATACCTGACATTGAACCTTCATCTCGAGCAGCTTATAACAAATTCCTGGAAAGCTTTAATTTGTCAACTTTTTGGTCCTCTTTGCTATCTTATTTATCACAAGAGACCTCACGTGATAAAGAAGATAATTTTTCTATAATAAATGCGCATCTTTTCAAAAGTATCTTTCAAATGTACGAAGACATGTTCTTAGATGTTGTTAAACCGGAAATACTGAAGTTGTGTGAATCAGCCGAAAAGAATCAGCAACGTGCAGCGTCCGAGATTTTAGCTGGTCTGATAAGAGGAAGTAAACATTGGCACATCGAAAAGCTACAATCAATGTGGCACTGGCTGATTCCTGTATTGGAGAAAACGCTAAATTCTATTACACCAGATTCTCTAATATATTGGGAGAGATTTCTGGGATATTGTTTCGTAAGAATTCATTACTTCGTTTCTTTAATGCCCACACCTTTTCTTAATTTATCCTAATTTTTTATTTAGCGGAATCGAGACCCTCGACGTGTCCTTCCCCTCATCGATCTTGTCTATGGTTTGACCCTAGATCCCACATCTCACGCTTCCTTTGCGGAATCCAAGAAGCTATTTTTTATTCGTACTCTCATCAGCTCCTTTTCTTGGCGCATAATACCGAAGTCTCAACTGTTGCTCGACCTTTATTTTGAAAACATTCGTCATCCTTACAAGCAAGTACGTGATGTTTTGGCAGCCAATATCAACTTATTAATTCAAATACAGTGGCACCCATCAGCGAATAATGTTGATGAAATACTTGAAAGTAACGTAAGAACTGGCGACGGCGTGGGTTTTGTTCCTGTTACCCCACATGCTGATTTAAAGCAGAGGATAGAGGGATTGGTTCAATCATTGGAAAAATGGCGTGCAGAAAAGAAACCAACTGCGGCCGGATCTTCTGAATACGGAAATGCCAGCAAGACGGGTATGTCAACAAGTTCATGCCTGCCTCTTTTATCGGAAGTTACTAATTATTGTTTTATAAATGAGCATAGTGCTTTCTTGGCTTTATGATGCTCTCACGATTTGGCAAGCATCCGGAACCTATCCTTTATTTATTCCACTACTACCTTCGGTGTTTTTGATGCAAGATGTAAATGACGATCAAGACCTTCAATCTTTGGCAACTCACGTTCTTAATATCATCGCTTCTTTTGCATATCCTCCTGATATGGTGCCACCGATGGTCAAAAGATTTGTTGAAATCCTGACTGAAACTCCTAGTTGGCATATACGAGTGAAAGCACTTCCTGTTTTGCAAGTCTTTTTCTTTAAACATCTGTTTATGTTAAGTGAGGAAGAGATGATCAGAGTAATGGACGTTGTCTCTGGAATGATGAAAGATACACAAATTGAGGTGGATTATATTTATATATTACTTAACAACAAAACAAATCTTTATAGTACATTCAAGTTATATAAAAGTCCTATCTGTACATAGGTGCGTCAATTGGCGGCGGTTACGCTATCAGGATTAATCCGATGTTCGCAAAGGGATGCCATAGACACCTTAAAGGTAGGATACACTATTTAAGAATTCGGTTACTTTACAAGTAATATTTATTATGTTCTTTTTATCTAGCATCAATTTTACAAATTATTGGAAACTAAGATTCCGGCGAAAAAGCAGAAAAACCAGATGCCCAGAGCAGCGTTACCCCGAGATTTTCAGGAGGCAGTTCTTATACGTCATGCAGGAGTTCTTGGTTTGTCGTGTCTTGTTGACGCTTTTCCGTATGAAGTTCCCAAGTGGATGCCAGAAGTTTTAGTGAAACTGGCGGATTGCATATCAGATCCCGTACCAATTCAGGTATGCTCGAATTGCTAGCCGGATATCTTTATCGATGTTTCTCATGTTTACCTTTTATTTTCAGACGGCTGTAAAGAAGACATTTACGGACTTTAGGAGAACACATCAAGATACATGGCACGAAGATATGAAACAATTCACAGAAGATCAATTGTCACTCCTTTCCGATATGTTAATTTCCCCTTCATACTACGCTTGAAATTCTAAAGAGTATTTCTTAATTAGGATGAGCAAAGTTTTTATAGAGGAATAATACAAAATAGGCAGACATTATAAATTACTTCTTATAGATCATTTAAATAAAAAATTTTCTCTAATTTGACTTATGCAGGCACCTGATAATCAATTTATGGTAACATACTGTATTTATATATTAGGACGGAAAAAAAATAAAACTTGAATTTTATCTAATGATGAAATTTAAATCGATGACAAGTCGCCTCCGAAAGTAAAGCCTGATTTTTCTTATGGAGGCGACTGTAATAATTACCCGATTGTTTATAGCCACAGATAAACTTATCATTCATGCATGATTGGTGGAATGTGATAAAAAACGAGATAATCAGTTCTTTAGCTCAACCATGACACCAGATAGTATTTTGATGGATAATTCTACTACAGTTGAACCCGACTATTTACGTTTAATTCTTACTTCTAGAGTTTACGAAATTGTTAAAGAAACCCCATTACAGCATGCTACAAACCTTTCCATAAAAACGAATAATAAAATATTATTAAAAAGAGAAGATTTGCATGAGGTCTTTTCATTCAAGATTAGAGGTGCTTATAATAAGATTTCTCACTTGACAGAGGAAGAAAGAAACCGAGGTGTCATTGCGTGTTCTGCTGGTACGTTCCTTTCTTTATGATTCATAGGAAATTATTGGCCGAGAATGGAGCTGGGTATGTGATAGAGAGGTATATTTTTGCGTGTGCTCATGGCGGGAGGTATTCCCATAATAGAATAAAGACTCCTGATTTAATTAAAAACTTAATTGCACGATCCATCACACAAATATTCATATCTAATTGTTTAATGTAATTATATTTATGTGAATTATCCTTTTCCAAAGGGAACCATGCTCAGGGAGTCGCCATGTCTGCTAAACACCTCAATCTTTCAGCAACCATCGTGATGCCACTGTATGAAATCTCCAAACATTTTATCTGACGATTTTTTTTAGTATTCTAATGTGCCTCACATTTCACCTACTTTATAATTATGTTTCTATAATTTTAATTTGGAGATGCCAGTGCAACACCGACAATTAAATGGCAGAACGTTGAACGACTTGGTGCCAAAGTTGTTCTATATGGTTCAGATTTTGATGAGGCTAAAGCAGAATGTGCTCGTTTAATAGAAGTGGAGAAACGTACAAATATCCCTCCCTACGATGATCCCTATGTCATAGCTGGTCAGGGAACTATCGCGATGGAGATCCTTCGTCAATACAGTATGGACAAGATAGATGCTATTTTTGTTGGTGTTGGTGGTGGTGGTCTTATTGCTGGCATCGGAAGCTACGTAAAAAGGTTATGCCCGAGAATAAAAATTATTGGCGTAGAAACACTTGATGCTAACGCCATGACGCTTTCGTTGAGAGAGAAAAGGCGCGTAATTCTTGATGAAGTTGGGTTATTTGCAGATGGTGCTGCTGTTAGAATTGTGGGCGAGGAGACTTTTAGGGTATGCAGTGAGGTCGTAGACCAAATGATCAATGTGTCTAATGACGAAATTTGTGCAGCTATCAAAGAAGTTTTTGAAGGTGTGACTATATTAGCAATAATGTGTCTTTGTTCCTTTTTTTTTTAAAAAAAAAAATAAAATAAAATACGAATGTACATATATTTTTTAAGATACTCGATCAGTTTTGGAACCGGCTGGAGCACTTTCTGTAGCAGGGATTAACAAATATATTGCTGAAAACAAGATTACGGGTGGTTGTTTTGTAGCCATTACTTCTGGTGCAAACATGAATTTTGAACGACTGAGATTTGTAGCTGAACGTGCTGAATTGGGCGAACAACGCGAAGCTTTGATTTCCGTAATCATACCCGAACGTCCCGGAAGGTGATAATTTATTATTTATTTTAATTTTCTTAGACTTGATTTTAATAGAACGTCAATTTTAGTTTTTTCAAACTATATAATCACATTCATCCACGTCCCATAACAGAGTTTTCATATAGGTAAGCAGATAAAAAACAAATGCCACGTATTTTTTTATCATCTTATTCTTTAATCTTAAATAATGCCCAGATACTCGGATTCAGATAAAGCGTGGATTTACATGTCTTTCGCTGTCCTAAACCGCGAAAAAGAAATATTACAAATTTTAGAGAAATTGGAAGCCGATGGAATGCACGGTCAAGACATAAGTAATAACGAGATGGCTAAGAGTCATGCTCGGTATCTGGTTGGTGGGAGGAGTAATGTTGAAAACGAACGACTCTATCGTTTCGGTAAGCATCCCAAACAATCTTATGCCACTCCTATCAAGCAATTTTGATAACTTACTTTTCTAGAATTCCCGGAGCGACCTGGTGCACTTCAAAAGTTTCTTCTTGGATTACAATCAAATTGGAACATTTCATTATTCCATTATCGTAACCATGGCGCAGGTATGGCCTATAAAGTCAACGTAATACAATGATAATTCAAAAGGAATTAATGATATCCACTATTAATAGACATAGGAAGGGTGTTGGTCGGAATTCAAGTACCACCTCAAGATTCAGAAGCTTTTGAAAATTTTAAAAATAATCTAGGCTACCACGTAGTAGATGAAACAGAGAATCCTGTTTATAATCAATTTTTGAAATAGAATTCAGTTAGTTTCCTACTAATAAATCTCGGATGTTTTATTTAATGCTTTTCTTTCATACTACATAGTCAACCTCGTTAAACTGCGCCCCATTAAATCAATTATTTTATTAAACCGAAGTTTTTTTACAATGCATTGTCAAATATGCTGTATTTATATAATCTTATTAATCCAAATTTTATTTTTTTAAATGAATTATTATAAAAATCTACTTTTTAATTCGAATCAAGTGTAACCAAAAAAAAAACTTTAAAAGATTACTATTGTTTTATTTTTTTTATACTTATTGTTAGGTTTGTTATATATACTTTATTAACCTTTTTGTATACTGTAATTTTGGTAACAATTGAAAATATATTTTTCTAGAAATTGTTAAAGATCATCAGAATTGATAAGGATTCTCTTTGTTATAATTACACTTTTACCATTACAAGTAGAAAGATTGTTAAAGAATCTGACTTTTTGGATAATGAAAAATATTTATCAGTAAAAATTTTTTAATTATATATAATTATTGAAAAATATCATATTAAGATAATATGATTCAATTTTTATTGAGTCATATAAAAATCCAAAGTTCATTATAAATTATTCATTTATCACAAATAAATATAAAATTATTGTTCAAATCATATTGAAACTAGATATATTTTTGAAATAAAAGCTTCTACTAAATAATAAGTTTTTTCAGATAGTATATAAGAAAAAAATCAGAATCAAGAATAAATAAGTTTCTCAAATAGGTAAAAAAAAATTTTTAATAAAAAATTTTTTATTGAAAAGAAGTTTTGAGAAGTGAATTTTTAAAAAATACTAAAAGAATTTTTTTATTTTTTTATAATGCTCTTAAGATTTTTGATATGATATTTTCCTATTATTTTTTTGTCTTACTTTTTTTGTAGTTTTTTATATTCTAATAACTTTATAAAATATACAATAAACAGTACAAACTATTGATAATAATTTAATATATTAAAAAAATAATTACTTAAAAATCATTGCAAACAAAATATTATTTTCAAGATCAAACTTAAGTCTATAATAAGTTTATTGGATTTGATAAAAATATTTAACTATAGTATATATTATACTTCTTGAATGAAAGTATATTTATTTTTTTAATAAATTAATAAACTATAATTTAACTTGATTATGGATAATACAAAAAGAAATAAATAAATAAAACTTTATTTATAATAAAAATTAAAAAAATATAATTTTTATAAGATCATATAAAATAAATAAAAATATTATTAAAACAACCTGAAATATAATTTCAAAAATTATTTTTATTCTTTCTTTTTTATTTATAAACTACTTTATTTAATAACTTGACTTCTAATAATCAAAAAAAGTCAAACAATACCTTTGATATCAATGGTAAGAAAGTTTTTAAAAGAAGAAAAATCAATTATAAAGTATCTAAAGATTTTTTCAAACTTGAAGTAAGAGATTATAGAAATTCTATTGCAATAGAAAGACTTTTTTCTTTCTTTCTAATTGTCTAATCTTTTTTAAAACTTTTACTTTCATAATCTTATAAAAAATTTTATTTATCTTTGTTTAATCCTGAATTTTAAGTAGTACAAATCCTTATTAAAGGTAATTGATTAATATAAACTATATTAATTTATAAAATACAAACAAGCTTCTATTGATAATATTCATATATTTCAATAATATTCAAAACTTTTTTCATTAATTCTTTGATCATACATAAAAAGATTTTCACAAGAGAGATTTTATTCTTTTCTACTAATAAAGTCTTAATACTTTCCTTAAACTAACTTGAAGTTAATTTTCAAGAGCCATCTTATTCTTTCTTCTGTTTTGTTTATATTCTATTTTATAACTTCTTGTAATAAAAAAAATTGAGTAATTACCTTTTCTACTAATAGTAAGAAAACTCTGAAAGAAAGAAGAACTGATATATAGTTATCTTATACTATAAAGAAATATTATATAATAATATATAGGTGCAAGAGACTCACTTTCACTTCTTGCTATCCTGAGTTTGACTATAAGAGTATTTGTTTAAAGATTCTTCTGAAGAATTTTATCTATCTCAGTTTGATCCTGAATTTTGAATAGTACAAAGTTTTTCACATTATAATTGAACATGACTAAACATATCAGAAAAAAAAAATAAACAAGCTTCTATTAGTTATCTCATGTGTTTAAATATATTTCCTTAGTTTCATAAAAACCTAAGATCTATCATAAGTCATATATCTATAATACAAATAAATTGTTAACTCCTATATTATTAATGAAATAAAAGAAAAAAAATAAGCTCTTTTTCTTATTTGCCTAAAAAAATAAATAAAGACAAGACTCAAAAAAATATAAAATAAGAAAAATATCTTAAAAGAGTTATACCTATCTCTTATTAACAAGCTATTAGGAGATCAAGAATATTTCATAATTACTCATATTTAATTATCAATATCAACTTCCAGTTGTACTTTGGAAAAAACAGTATAGTATTTATCAAGTTTGCCAGGATATATATCAAAAGTATCAAGATTTTTCTTTTTAGGATGGTATTATTACAATAGAAAAGAAGAATAGATTGATGGATAATGGATCCTAAACTTCCTCTTTTTTTTTATCTTCTCTATATCCTAAAGTTTTTACAAAACTCTTGACTTATTATTACTTAAAAAAACATTTATACAAGATCTTTTACTAGATAAGGTATAGAAGAAATAAAACTGGAACTGATAAATAATATCAAATATAATCAAATTATTTTTTTCAATTCTCCAGTATCTTTTTTATAATTCAAAATCTTTACTCCTATTTAAACTTATATATACTTGCCTCTTATTTATAAGAATAGTAGTCTAAGGAGTTTGATAAAGTATTGAACACAGCTTTATCAAATAAGCTCAAATTTTGACAAATCATCTAAAAATTAGTACATAACTAGGAACTTAACCTTTTATTTCTTTTATTTTACATATTTGAAATTTATTTTAGCATTAGTGAAGCTATACACTAATTCTCTAATCTTTTAAGAGATGACTTAACTATATGGTAAAGTAATCCTTAAAGGAAATTTTTTATTGTTTTTATTTTATTAGATAAGAAAATTCAAATATATAATTTTTGAGTTAGCTCAATTTCTATTACTTCTATGAGTTTCAATAAAGTATAACAAAGCCAACATTTTAAGAAAAAAAATGGTTCAATAATATCAATAATAATTAAAAAAAAAAGTTTTAGAAATTGTTCTCTTTCAAAAGTTTTAAGTCTTTAAAGAAGATATTTAAAATATTAAAAAATAAAAGATAAATAATATAAATTAAAAATTCTATTCTTTTTAAGTTTCTCAGATAATAAAAAAACTGCTTTAATTAAAAATTAAGGTTTTTAAATTCTTTTGAGCTATCTCAATTCAATACTTACTTAAATAATAAATCTAATTGAATTGACTTGTTTGATATTATAAATAATAATAAAGAAGATTTTTTTAAGATTCAAGTAAAGATATGAAAAATTTTTCATTTAGACAAATTTCTTTTAAGAGAAAACTATTCAGTTGATAGATTTTTCGAAAGAACTTAAATTGTATTTATTTTTTTTTTTTTTATTAACTTAGCAATTTATAATTTTTGAACAATTTATAAAACAAATTTAAAGAAAAGGTTTATATTAACTCTCTAAAAAAATAAATATTATCTTTTAGACTTGACTTAGAATACTTTAATATAATATTGAATTGGTTATAATAATTTTTCTTTTTTTTTTTTTTTTTTATCCCACAATCATACCACGATGGCTTATCTTTATTGAAAAATTGAAATAAATTAATAATATTCTATAGACTTTCACAAAGTGACTAACTCATCTTCATACAAAAGTATTCTAAGTCAGATTTTGGAAACAATATATTGCTCCTCTAATAGATTGGTAATAATCTCTATCTATCAAGACCAGTTTATCACTGCTGATTGCCCAAAAACTAATGGATTGCTAAGTTAAAAAAAGAAAAGGAAAAAATGATTAAAGAAAGAAGTCAATTCAAGGCCCATCAAAAAAATCCAAAAATAAAAACAACCTCTTCTTAAAAGGGATCTGTTTGATTGGGATAGTCTTCTTGCTTTACTTGAACCTCAAAAGAAATCTTCTTTTTTGTTACCTGTAATATCAGACAAGTCAATCCAACTAGTCTTTCATTTAAGTAAGCACTGGATTGGGATATCTCAAGAAAAGCATTTAAACCTCAGCTTTTTTCCATTAAAGCTTTGTCACCACTTGAGAAACTTAGGTAATAAATGAGAGTTTGCAATTTACATTACCTATCATTTGGTCTTTTGGTATTATGAAAGTTTTCATTAAGAAACTTGAGCTTTTTTGAGACAAACGTTTTTGGAACCTTCTTTTCAATCACCAATAATGTCATCAGAACATGTGGATATAATCAATAGAAGCTTGTTTACATTTCAAAAACTAATGTGTTTTATGTCAGCCAATTACCTTTGGTGAGGATTTGTGCTACCCAAAATTCAGGATCAAACTAAGGTAGGCAAAATTTCTCAGAAAACCATAAAAGTGATAGCTCTAAAGAACCCACAAGTGACTGGAAGGGAAAAATAAGTCCTTCTATCATCTAAAATCTTTATATACCTCTTGCTTCAAAGATTAGATAGGCCTTCAGATACTTCACAGTCAGTTTTTCTTTCTTTGGGAACTTTCTTGCTATTAGTATCAAAGATATTACTTGACTTTTCTTGGTCACCAGAAGTCAAGTTTTTGAGTGACGAGGTTTGTAAACAAGAGAGGAAAGGGTAAAAGCGACTCTTGAAGTCATACTTCAAGTTGTTTTAAAGAAAGTATTAAGACTTTATTAGCAAAGAAATATAAAAACTTCTTGTGAACATCTTTTTTTGTGTGTAGTCGGAGGATCAGTGAAAAGAGTTATTTTTTGAATTGATTATAATATTAAAAAACTATAATATTATAAATAGTTATATATAAACTTTATACTAAAGATTAAATTATATAATATAGTTATAAATTAAAAAAAAAAAAAAAATTAAATTAAAAAATTTTCAAAAAACTTGTATATAAAATAGTATAAAATAATAATTACAATATAAAAAGTATAAAGAAGCTATAGTATATATTGTGTTATACTTTAATAAAAAAAATCTATTAAAAAAATATAAGAAGTAACAATTTTAAATCCTAAGATAATATTAAAAAAAACAATATTTACAAAGATTAAAGCTCTTTTAAAACTTCTCAAAATAACAAAATAAAATTATATAAATATTAAAACTTAAGAAGAAAATATTATTAAAAAAAATATTATATAAAAAATATACCAAAATCACTTAATATAAATACTTTAATACAATTTTAAATCCAAAAAAAAGTCAATTTTTTATTTTAATAAATTGCTTATTAATTATAAAAAAGAAAAAAAAAATAAGTGTAGTCTAGATTCCTATTACTTTTTGAAACCCTCCTACTATTACAAGGCAAAAGGATTGTTGAGAAATCTGATCTTTTGAATAATTGAAAATATATATTAATAAAATTCCTTTAATTAGGTGTGGTTACTGGAAGGTATTATACTAAAACAACTTGATTCAATTTCTACTGGTTTACATATAAAGATAGATCTCTAAAGAGAGAGGTAGGGACAAAAGTCAAATGTTTCTTATTAGAAAACATTAAAATTTTTAAATTAATAACTATAAAAAAACTATTCACAATTGTTTTTTATTATCTAAATCATTGATTTATATATTTCCTAACTTTTGTTCCTATTATAGTGAAGAACTATAAATTTTGTCTCTCAAAAAAGGACATAAGTAATTTGCAAAATTTTATATTCTAAATATTTTAGAGACTTATCATTAGTCACATAAAAACCTGGAGTCCATTATAAGTCACCTCTCCATCACAGGTGAATAAAAAATTATTGCTCAAAGAAGATTGGAACCAAGTATGTCTTGAAAGTAAAGGCTCTCATTAGGTGATAAATCTTCTCAGATAGTCTATAAGAAAAAAATCAAGATCAAAAATGAATAAGTTTTTCAAATGATTAGATAAAGAAAAGATATTTTAATTGGATATTTCTTATTGAAAAGAAATCTTGAAAAATAGGTCTTTGAAAAAAGATGGAAATTTTTTTCAATTTTTATTCTTTTATTTTTTTATTATCTATTTAAATAATTTAGATATCCCTTATTCATTTTTTCAATCTATTCTTTTGTAGTTTCCTGTATTCTAGCAGCTTGATGTGACATACAACAGTGACAATCTGCTAAAATTATGTAATGGACTAGGAGAATCTTTACTTAAAGACACTACAAAGTAAAATATTATTTTCAAGATTGAACTTAGAGATTTTTATACTTATAATAAGTTAGTTAGATTAGAATAATAGTTTAGTTGTAATATGTATTATGCTGCTTAAATAAAAATATACTTTTGTTTTCAATTGATTAATAAACTAATGATTTAGATTATAGATGCTCAAAAAAAAATTTACAATACTATAAAAAACTTTTTTATTTGATCTACATTTTTTAAAAAAATTTTTTTTTTGATAATTTTCTTAGAAACTCATAAAGACACTTTCAGCCAAGTAACAAAGACACAACAAACTTCTAAAAAAAGAATAGAAAGCACTTTTTAAGATCAACTTTAAAGGTAAAAGATACTTTTCACTATAAGCCTTATATTTGATCTATAAAACTTTTGAGAGAATAGAATAGAGAAGCCATAGAAAGTCTAAATCACAGTAAGATCATAAAATCCAACATCAACTCTCCAAGCTTTT
>CAJVPT010002299.1:0-18082 GCA_910592055.1 Acaulospora colombiana | reverse complement strand
TAAAAAATATCACAAAATTTTAAAGAAATATGTAAAGGTGTTAAAGGAATATAAAAAAAAAAACCAGGGGGTTTTTTAATTACCTTAAATAGCTACATTTAAACTGCTGATTTTTATTTGACCTGGCTAGGTTTTAAAACTTGAAATCCATATCCGATTCATATACAAATGAATCAAAAAATTTAAAATCCGATCTGATTTGTTCGGATCAAATCTGCAGATCATTCAGATTCGGATAAAAATTGAGATCCCTAGAGCTTAGCATAGACTAAAGACTATTCAATATTATTACCTGACTGAAATAAAAAGAAGACCTTGATTTTGAACTTTGTCTAATCAGAATAATAAGAAAAAAAGATCTCAGCTTGAACAAATAGAGCTTTTTATTACCTAGGGACTTGCTACTTATATCTTATTGATTTTATAAAACTTGATCTATAGGTTAACTCAATTGGAGAAGTGGGATAGACATAGGATATCAATTAATTCTTTCTATCACTAATAATGTCATCAGAATACATGAGAAGATCAATAAGAACTTGTTCCATTCAACACTAAAATATTTTATATTCACTAATCATATTTTACAATATATTGCGGCATCTAAAATTCAAGGTCAAACTAAAGTAAATAAAATTTTCCAGAAAATTAAAAAATTTTAAATAACTATAAAAGAGAAGAAACAATAGGCAAATACTTTGAAAATATTATTTGATGTTTGTTACCTTCCATTATACAAAATTTCTATAAACATACTTCACCATGAAAGGCTCTGAGTACTATATTATTGGTTCTTTTTCATTATAGAATTTTTTTGCCATAGGTAGAAAAGGTGTTTATTGACTTTTTTAGATTACAGAAAGTCAAGTTTTGTTTGAGAATGAATATAAATAAGAAAGACAATTAAGAAGTATCTTTTGAAATAAAACTTCAAATTGGTTTAGAAATAGTGTTAAGATTTTATTAGTAAAAAATTAAAAAATTTCTTGAGATCATCTTTTTTGTATTGTGATTAAATTTATATTTGATCAGTATATTCAAATAGAATTGCTTTTAAAAGGATAATTTTTAAAGAAAGAATTAAAGAAGCAGTTTATAATAATTAAAGAAGTATTTAAGAATAGATTTATCAAAAATCTTTTAAACAATGTTACATAGTGTTTCACAAGAAATATAATTTACTCAAAACCCAAGTTTATTAATAAATCAGGAAAACTAGAACAATTTCTTTAATCTAAAATCAAAAGAAGATATTCAATCTTCAAGAAATCAAAATGAAGTATACCTAAACTTCCAAAGTCAAGTGAAATTATATTTAAACTTATTCTACTTTTAAGTAAATTATGATTGCTTATATATTTGTAAAAATGAATCACTTGGGCCTCCTAGGTTTCCTGGGCTACCTGATCTATGATAAATTATGTTATATGCTATATTTGATAAAGTGATCTATGCTAATTAAGTATCAATAAAAATATCAAAGAATATCAAATAAATAATTATAAATAAATAGATAAAAATAGAAATAGAATTAAAATCATGACTAAAAATAACTATCTAATGGTATTAGAGACTATTTTTATCACAGTATGTGAACAAAGGATCTGTGAAAAGAGTTTATAAAATTATTATTTTTTTTAACCCACAATAATATTACAATGTTTACAGACTTTCACAAAAAAATTAACTTATTGTTATACATTATTAGTTAAAGGACTACACTACTTAAAAATATAAAAAGTCCACTAACTAGTTTGAATTAAACAAAATTAAGTCTAAACTAAGTACTCTAAGTCATATTTAAGGAACAATATTATGCTTTCCTAGTAGCTTGACATGAAGCCTCTAAATTAATCAGAATCATTGCCAACAGTTTATTACTGTTGATTATCTCAAAAATAATAAATTGCTAAAGTTGGCACTAGGAAAAAAAAGAAAAAGTAAATACAATTCAAAACCCTTCAAAAGGTTTTTGCTTTATTTTACAGTTTCCTCTCAAAAGGGATTGACCTTATTGGAATATTCTTTAAGTTTCCTGATATTTGAGAAACCTAACTATTCTTAAAAGTGATTTCAAAAAGAATATTTGAGGAACTTATCCTTCTGCTAATATATGGATTTGTTTAATTTTACTGGAGCCAACATTATATTATGGAAGAGTTTGTCTAACTAGAATAAAGAAATCTTTTTAAGAACTTTGCCTGACTGAGATAGAAGCTTGAAGACCTCAGTTTTGGTCCAAGAAAGCCTTTTTACCATCTGAGGAACTTAATAAGAAATAGGAGTTGGGTCTTCTATTCCTATCTATCACTTGTTTTTTAGTATCATAATTGTTTTCTGAAAGTTGAACATATATAATTGGAGAAAACACCTTTTCTAGAACTTTCTTTTCTATATCATTAATGATATATTAAGACATGTGAATGTGATCAATAGAAGCTTGTTTATATTCCAAAAACTGATATATTTCATGTCAGTCAATTACCTTTGATGAGAATTTGTGCTATCCAAAATTTAAGGTCTAACTGAGGTAGGTAAAATTTCTCAGAAAACTGTAAATATAGGAGCTCTAAGAGGATCAAGACAGTCAAAAAAAAGAAAAAATAAGTCTTTTTACTGCAGAAAATCTCTATAAGTCTCTCACTTTAAAGATTAGAAAGATCTTTAGGTACTTTATAGTCAGTTTTTCTTCCTTTAGGAATTTTCTTGCCATTGGTATAAAAGGCATTACTTGACTTTTCTTGGTTACTAGAAGTCAAGTTTTTGAGTAAAGAGGTTTATAGACAATAAATGAAGGGTAGAAGCAACTCTTGAAGTTAAACTTTAAGTTGTTTTAAGAAAAGTATTAAGACTTTATTAGCAAGGAAGTGTAAAAACTTTTTGTAAACATCTTTTTTGTGTGTGGTCAGAGAATTAGTGGAAAGAATTATAGAGTTTATTTTATTTTATTTTTTTTTTGTATATCCGTAGTCAAGCTAAATTGTGAGTTTATTAATCAATTGAAAATATAAGTACATTTTCATTTGAGCAGCATGATACATACTACTGGTAAACTATTATTATAATCTAACTAACTTGTCAGAAGCTTAATAGTTTCTAAGTTCAGTCTTGGGAACAATATTTTGCTTCATAATGTCTTTGGGTAAAGATCTTTCTAGTTTATTGCATTATTGCCAGCAGGTTGTCACTACGATATGTCTAATCAAGTCACTGGAATACAGGAAACTACAAAAGAATGGGTTGAAAAAGGGTGAGGGATATCTAAAAATGTCTAAGTAGATAACAAAAAAATAAAATAATAAAAATTGAAAAAAATATTTTCAGCTTTCTCCAAAGACCTGCTTCTCAAGACCTTTCTCAATAAGAAATGCTCGATTGGGATATTTTTTCTTTTCCTGACCATTTAAGAAACTTATTCATTCTTGATCTTGAGTTTTTTCTCATGTACCGTCTGAGGAAACTTATCACCTAATTGAAGCCTTTATTTCCAGGATATACTTTGTCCCAACCTTTTTTAGGTAGTAATTTTTTATCTACTTGCAATGGAAAGGTGACTTACAGTGAACCCCAGGTTCTTATGTGACCTAGTAGAAACTGGGTCATGTTATTTCAGTATGATACCTTCCAGTAGTCATGCCTAGTTAAAGGAATTTTACTAATGTATATCTTCCATTGCTCAAAATAGTCCTTCCCCAAAAATCTTTTTGCTTCATAATAATAAGAGGATACTAGAAGAGCAGTAGGAAGTTTTGTTAATTGTGGTATTCTTCAACAACTTTTGAAAAAATGCATTCTCAACTGTAACCAAAGGGTTGAAGCTTAGCATGGATTAGAGACCATTCAGTCTTATTGCCTGATTGGAATAAAAAAGAGACCTTGGTCTTGAACTTTGTTGGACTGGAAGGATAGAAGAGAAAGACTTCAGCTTGAACAAATAGTAGCTTTTTCATCACCTGGGGACTTGTTGCTTATATCTTATTGGTCTCATGGTACTTGATCTGTAGGTTAACCCAATTGAAGAAGTGGATAGACACGAGGCATCAATAAACTCTTTCTATTATCAATGACATCATCAGAATACATGAAGTAACCAATAGAAGCTTGTTTACATTCAATTATTAATGTATTTCATATCAACCAATCAGATGCCAAGTAACATTGTACTGCCAGAAATTCAGGGTCAAACTAAAGTAAGCAAAATCCCTCAAGAAACTGTAGAAAATAATAGACACTTTAAAAGAGTATAAGACAGTATATGAGAAGGTGAATAATAAGCCTTCCCCTTTAACAGAACCTTTATTTCTTAATACTTCTAGCTCTATAAGATGACACTCCACTTGTTAGTCCTTTTACTTTCTAGAATCTTCTTGCCCTTAGTAGAGGAAGTGCATATTTGAGTCTTTTTAGGCCACTAGAGACTCAAGTTTTTATTCAAAGGAGTTTATAAACAAGTAAAGGAGGGTAGAAGAGATACATGAAGACAAGCTTCAAGTTGTTTTAATAAAAGTATAAAGACTTTATTAGTAAATAAGTATAAAATTTCTTGTGAATATCTTTTTTGTATGTGGTCAGAGGATTAGTAAAAAGAGTTTTAAGAGTTATAGAGTTTATAAAATTATTTTTTTTTTTGAGTACCCATAGCCAGGCTAGATTATCAGTTTATTAATCAATTGAAAACACAAATACATTTTTATTCGAGCAGCATAATACATACTACATCTAAACTATTATTCTAATCTAACTAACTTGTCTTAAGCATAAAGCCTCTAAGTTTGACCTTAAAAACAATATTTCGCTCTGCAGTGTCTTTGGATAAAAACCCTCCTAGTTCCCTGTATCATTGCCAACAAGTTGTCACTGCTGTATATCTAACCAAGCCACTGGAATACAGAAAACTACAAAAGAATAGGTTAAAAAAAGAGGAGGAGGGATATCTAAAAATATCTAAATAGACAACAAAAAAATGAAAAGGTAAAAATTGAAAAAAATATTTCCAGCTTTTTCCAAAGACTTGCTTTTCAAGATCTCTTCTCAATAAGAAATATTCAATTGGAATATCCTTTCTTTTTCTGACTATTTAAGGAACTTATCCATTTTTGATCTTGATTTTCTTCTTGTATACTGTCTGAGGAGACTTATTGCCTAGTGGAAACCTTTACTTTCAGGACACACTTAGTTCCAACCTTCTTTGGACAGTAATTTTTTATTCACCTGTAGTAAGAGAGTGACTTATAATGGATCCAGATTCTTATGTGACCTAGTAAGGACTAGGTCATGTTGTTTCAGTATGATACCTTCCAGCAGCCATACTTAATTAAAGAAATTTTACTAGTATATATCTTCTATTACCCAAAAGATCAGATTCCCCAATAATCCTTTTGCCTTGTAATGGTGGGAGATTAACAATAGTGGTGGGAATCCTTGTCGATTGCGATATCCTTCAACAACTTCTGGGGAAATACATTCTTAACTGTAATCAAAGGATTGAAGCTTAGCATGAACTAGAGACTGTTCGGTCTTATTACCTAATCAGAATAAGAGAGAGACCTTGATCTTGAACTTTGCCTGACTGGAATGATAGGAGAGAAAGATCTTAGCTTAAACAAATAGCAGCTTTTTCACCACCTAGGGATTTGTTGCTCATATCTTATTAGCCTTATGGTACTTGATTTATAGGTTAACCCAATTGAAGGAGTGGGGTAGACGTAGGGCACCAATCAACTCTTTCTGTCACCAATAACATCATCAGAATATGTGAGGTAATCAATAGGAGCTTGTTTATATTCTATTACTAATGTATTTCATGTCAACCAATCAGATGCCAGGTGATATTGTGCTATCAAAAATTCAGAATCAAACTGAGATAGGCAAAATCCCTCAAGAAAATCACAAAAAATAATAGACACTTTAAAAGGATATAATATAGTATATGAGAAGGTAAATAATAAACCTTCCTCTATCAACAGAACCTCTATTGTTTGTCACTTCTAGCTCTGTAAGGTGACACTTCACTTGTCAGTTCTTTTATTTTCTAGAACCTTCTTGTCCTTAGTAGAGGAAGTATATACTTGAGTCTTTTCAGGCCACTAGAGACTCAAGTTTTTATTCAAAGGAGTTTATAAACAAGTGAAGGAAGGTAGAAAAAATACATGAAGACAAGTTTCAAGTTGTTTTAATGAAAGTGTAAAGACTTTATTAGCAAAAAAAAAAAAAACTTCTTGCGAACATCTTTTTTGTGTGTGGTCAGAGGATCAGTAGAAAGAGTATAGAATTTATAAAATTATATTTTCTATTTATTGAATATATATATATCTATCTTTTTATTCTTTTTTTTATTATTATCTAAAAATATTTTTTTATATATAAAATTTTTATATTTTACAGATTTTATTTTACTATTAATTATTCTTTGTTCTTATCTTTATTATTATTTTTTATATAAAAATAATTGGACTTATTATTTTTATTATGATTTAAAAAAATACAAATATTTTTTAAGAATAATTGATTTTTTTTTTTTTTATATATAACACACTTTTTATCTTATTTATATAAATATTTAATTTCTTTAGATTTTTAAAAATTAACTATAAAAAATCAAGAGTTTTTTTTAATTTTAGATTTTAGATTCATTTTCTATTTTTTTTTTTTTATGCTAAATCTATATTTATGATATTTATTGATTTTTTATTACTTCTTATTGCTAAATATTTTTAAGAATTTTTTTTTTCTATTTAGATTTGTTATTTTATTTTTGTTTTTCTTAAATTTCTTTATTAATGAAGCATAAAAGTTTACTGATTCATTTATTATATAAATCTGTACTATCACTTATATATTAATAACTATTTACTACTATTAATTTATAGAATTTTTGATTTCCAGACTTCAAAATTTGTTTTAATTTTTTAGTGTAATATGCTATATTATATATTTTTAAATATTTTTTTTTCTTTTTTTTCTTTTCTTGCATAATTTTCTATATTTTAATGACTTTATAGAATAATCAATAACAATTTGTTAATTATAATATACGGTTTAAAAGAATTTTTATTCAAAATCTATTATGATGTAACAAATTGTTTTAAATATCAAATTTAAAAACTTTTATGTCATAACAAGTTAGTTAAATTTGTATATAAAATTTAACTATAGTACTACACATATCATGTTACTTGAATAAACATGTATTTTGTATATTCAATTGATTAAATCTAATCTGGTTACAAGTTGAATGCAAAAAAAAAAAAAAAATTAAATAAATTGATCATCAATAAAAAAATTATTGTAATATTTAATATTAATCAATAAACACAAAACATGATAATATGTTTGTTTTTTTTCCTGCCTTCTGGCTGAAGAAGTTACTTTATATGATGGCATGTTTGTAAAATATAAAAATTATTATAATTATTATCGTAATTTTTATGTATTATATTAAAATTAAGATAGTAATTAATACCTTTTGGGCAAACAATAGAATCACCGTTTTATTCCTAAAATTACCAAAATAAACAACACGTGGTTTGATGTGACAATCTTTCAAATCAATTGTGCCCCATTCCAACTTCAGTTCTACCAGTGGTTTGGTTTGAGGGTCGATGAGTTTATGGTAACAGCTAATCTATTTATAATTATATATTTTTCTTTGACTTATGATTTGCAAGGATGATTTTATTGTATAAAAAAAAGTGAAGTAACATCATAATTAAAAAACAGTTTGTCCGGGTACGCCAAAATTTTGCCATAGGTATTCAGTCAACAGGTAATAAAGCTAGAACATCGAGAGAGAAGAATTAGTTCAATTGAATACAACCGAACGCACCAAGTAGAGCATGCGAAAAACTCACCTCACGATTCGCGTTGTGTTTCATCATTGAATGATCATTATCGGTGTAGAACTGTACACGGTAGTTATGAACCGACGCGAGAGTAAACCGATCAACTAAATTTGCCGAATTTTGGAAATGTACTGTCAAAAAAAAAAAAATAATAAGTACAATGTGTATTATGAAAGGAATAGAGGGTAAGACTTTAGTGATAATATCTTGCCGTTATCTGTGATTCGGGTTTAAAGAAAAGGCGTTAATAAATATGCATTGGGTTAAAATTAAATGAAGAAAATAGTATTTACCATCGCCAGTTCCATGTACCAACAAAAATTTCGCGTTTTTGAATCCAGTCATATTTGTCACAGCCGCGTTCTGATATCCTTCAGCGTTTGATGCAGGTGTCTTCATGTAACGTTCAGTGTATATAGAATCGTAGAATCTAGGATGGATTTTCATGAAAGATAACTCAATAAACATCAAATGCTTGGAGAACAAACTAGAATTGCGTACCTCCAATCGGTCACAGGAGCGACAGCAATTCCCACTTGAAACACGCCAGAATTAGCTTCGATAATCTTAGATGTTAAGAAGCCTCCAAATGACCAACCCCAAACAGCCATCCTCTTCGAATCAACATATGGTAAATTTGACCAATAACGCGCCGCATTAATTGCATCTTTTGACTCAAATTCACCCAAATGTTTTCTCACACAGACACGAAAGGTACGGCCTTTGTATCCTGTCCCACGAGTATCAACTACCACCACCACATATTGTAATTTCGGAGAAGAAGTTAAAAACATATGCCAGTCTATTGTGAACTTTTTATTGACTAATTGAGACATGGGGCCTCCGTATACGCGAAATAGGACAGGATATTTTTCGCGGCCACTCTCATCCATGCCAGGCGGCCTAATCTCCATAACATTGAGTTCTTAATGTGTCGATTATTGAAAGAAAACTGTGTTAAAAGTATAGGACCAAGAAATCAAAAAATCGCAAAAATACTACTCACGATTTCCATCACTCTCCACCGTCGTGTATTTAATGGTAGGCATGTCAACGGTTTTAATTACCGAATCTAGATATTCATTAGATTGCAAAACTATCGAAAAGGCTTATGAACAGAATCAAAAATCCCCCAAAAGTTGCCATATGTTAAAAAAAGTATCACCTTGTTTTTTTTTTTTTGAATAATAATAATAATAAAATTACTTACAACTATTGTCAACCATCAACACCTTCTGCCAAGGAATATCAGGTCCTTCATATTTAATATTATAATACTCTGAATTCTTCGAAAAAGAAACAGAATAATATCCAGGGTTACTAGTATCAGTTATCGCTGTTTTGTTTTTACCATCAAAGGTAACAGAATATAAATGTCTCTCGATTGATGATTCCTCGGTGCTTATGAAATATCTGGATAGTGATATTAATAAAATTAATTCTTATATACTAATTAGACGCGTGATATAGAATAAAAAAGATGCATACACAAGTTCACGGGTGTAATCGACGGCCTGAACACCACCCACAACCTCCCAGTCGCCACTAGTAAGATACTGTGGAGTGTTTGAATTTATAGGACTGAAAAGGGCTAGATGATTATACCCGTCATTGACAACTATATCCAAATAAGCATCTTGGTTCAAACTTCCGGATTTATTTAGGTATACCATACTTCTGGTCTAAATAATTCAGTGTATAACGTTAATCCATATAAAAATGAAATAAAAGAACGAATGAGTACGTAGGTCCAAAACGATACATACTATTTCAAACCAACCACCGTCTCTCTCGTCTGCATTCTCCTCACGGACCGTTGTGCCCTTTAGGGTGGAAACATCCACCAATACTACTCTAGCAATATCCTGAACCCGATTCATGACTCTGACCAACACTTTATCATTGCCAGTCCAACAAACTTCAGTTATTATCTTGTCGTCTTCCGAAAAGTCATCAGTAAATGGAATTGCTGAAGATTGAGATACTAGGGGTGTTGACACGTCGTAAATATGAAACGTAACAACAGGGTTTGGATAGCCGGGTTTTGGATATTTCATTACAACCTCAGTTACATAAGGTTCGGCATGCATTCCGTTAAGATAAAGTGGGAAACGATATTCCGGCACTTCAGATTCATTCAATCGAATATATGCAATCCGCGTTGCATCAGGTGACCACCAGAACGCGAAGTTCGTTGCCAGAACTTCCTCTGATGGAAAATTATACCTCGTTACAGAAGAATGAACACAGAAAACGATCACACGCAGAAATGAAAAAATAAATTACCTTCATAAATCCAGTCCGGGACACCATTAAATACAACTGTCGATCCGTCGTATGTTATGCGTCTTTCTTCTGTTAGCCCCACTGATATATACAAGTCGTTGTCCTTGACAAAAGCCTGTGTGAACGGATGACGAGTTAAATGAAGTGCAATTTAATTAAATCTATGGATATAAAATCAATAATTACCAAATTGTGACCAACGGGACTCCACTTCGCATATGAGATGACAGCTTGATGAGTTTCATCAATTGGTGTGGTAATGGGAGTAATTGATTTTGATGATACATTGAAAATATAGTAATTTGCTGTATAAGAATGTCTCCATAGCTAGGAAAATTGATGCGTTAGAAGCGAATCAATAAATAGGGCTAATTCAAAGATTCTGACTCACTTTAGTTTTGTTTGATGCAAGCAAGATATATTGATTGTCTTGTGAAACATCGAATGAATCATATGAAAGCTGGTAAAAAGAGTATTGGTTATCATTGTTTGTTCTTTAGGGAAAAAAAAAAAAAAAAATAGATAACGATCAATCAAACGCAAATAAATATACAAACATCGCTGACATCACTTCCATCCATCAATGTTTTTTTCGTTTTATCTGCGATATGTTCTATTACAATGCTATTGTCTTCTTGTCGATAAATGAATTCCCCATCATTACCATCTAATTAAACAAAAAAGAAATAGAACATACCGTTGGCTATCTTTAGATCAAATAAAATCTTAATTCTTCTGTAGATCCTAAAACATACCAGAAGTACTCCACACTAAAGTAGTATATGAAGGATAAAAGCTCGCGTTGTATATATCATCAAATTTTAATCTATTCAACGTGCTTTTTCCCACGCCACCTGATCGATAATATTCATAGAGAAATGCTGAAACAATCCAAGCGAATATAAAAATTCCGGCAATTATCAGACAAGGAAGAATTATCCTTCTTTTTTTCTATTAAATGTTGATCAATAACTTGTAAAATAATCATTACTTTACCGAATTGTAAATGAGAGTTTCGCGCAAAATTGTAAACTCAGCTTTGTAAAATAGACTTACATTGGACTTCGTGAACACGTTCTCCTCCCAATTTTCATTTTCAACTTCCACTACAGTATCGTCCTCTTCTTTACCAAGCATGTTTTCTTGTTCTCCACCTTCCACTACTTCTTGTTCATAGCTCTCTCCCACCTCCTGAGATCCTTTTACATAATCATTCAGGTCGCGGGTCTCCTGTCCATTCTCAAGATCAGATTCCTTAGAAGGAACCGACTCATATTCACCAATCCTCATTTTTCTTGGTTATAATAAAAAAATTATTGCCACTCTAAGATACAGGCGGCGTTGCCTGTTATACCTTCTGAAACTCGAGAGAAGAGAATTAACTATGTACCTCAGCCACTACCAAGCTTTTCTAAGCCAGTCAAATATTATCACGCAGATTTGGAGGCTTAGTGACGGCTTGGTTTAACGAAAATGTATGGCACTGGACTTCTCATCATAAATATAAATAGAGCTCAGTTTTCTGGGTCACCCGAGCACAGCCATGCAAAACGTGAGACGTGATCAAACGCATAAATGGTTGGTTACACGAATTAAAATAATGTTTACGTGTTCGAATCAGAAATAAACCAATTTTTCATCATTATTAAATAACTGTGATGCAGACCAATTTCTTTCTAACATTCTTTATGTACCAATAAAAAAAAAAAAAAAAAAAGGGTTTAAATTCGTTTTAGGATTATATAAAAATTTAACGTAAAAAATTGGTGGTGAAAATTATTCGTAATTGTGTTTATTAGGTGGATGAGGAATAATGTGGTGTGAATTAATTAAATCAATCAGCCGAGGTAGGTGATATAAGTGGGACATAATAGCAAAATCGGTGAGGTAATGATTTCGGGGAATTATATCATTTTTAAATGTATTGAGATACCCAACGAAAACCTGCAAATAGATATTTGGTCATTTAAATAAATTTTTTAAAAAAAGGATGAACGATATAAATAATGAAGACTCAACTCACCATCACCATATCCTTGTCTCATAACAACAGAACACATGAATACCTCGATGGGACGAATATCCTTCAATGGAACTTTACCCTAAATACCAGAAATATCTCAACCTTCGATAAAGGAGCGAATGAAATGATACTGAAGTTTTCATCAAAATACACCAACCTTTCCGGTGGTTTGATACAACCCTAGTGCGTGTCTCAATTCTTCTTCGGACACAGCACCAGGCGCATCAATCTTATTTCCAAGAATTAGGAAAGGCACGGTTGAAAGTTCTTCAATGGAGAGAAGTGCCTTCAAAAAAAAAAGTTTGTCTTTAAAAAAAAAGTAAAAGGGAACCCCAATAGAATTTGTAAACGTAATTTAAATATGTACGTCTAATTCGGTTTTACTTTCGGCGAACCGATCACGCTCTTGAGCATCGACCATAAAGACGATTCCATTAACTTCAGGAAAATAATCTTTCCAAAGACGCCGAGCTGAATTATAAATTTTAATATTCTCGAATTAGATATCTATATAAACCTCATGCAACGCATTTCGAGGATTAGATGAACAGTTAAATGCTATCAATTACCTTGTTGATGACCACCAAGATCATAAGTAGTGAAGCGAACGTTTCCTATTGATAATTCTTCAGAAGCTATATATAAAAATATATTTAGTTAGGTATGGACGTTTGCATGTAATCCCATGTACCTTGATTTTATTGTAAAAATTTTTTTTTTTAGTCAAACGTAAACTGATCTTGAGAACAGTGTAAAAAACATCCTCATCTCAAATGGAGAGTAAACGTTCTATCCGACTTACTGGGATGTAGAGTTGGTTGCAAGGTCGCAAGGCGATCATTCTTCAGCATGTGCAACAAGGTCGTCTTCCCGGCGTTGTCCAAACCCAAAAATAAAATCTTGGCGTTCTTGTTGACGAGACCTAATAAGATCGAGTTGAAAACAGAAATTAGTTTTCGGATGTCACCATCATTCAACAAACTACATAAGAAATTATTTAGCATACCCAAATTTGCTAAAATGTCGAAAAACCAGTTAATAATAAACATTTTTTTCTGCTAGGAAAAAATTGGAAGATCGAAAGTGATGGAAGTAGAAAAGAGTGGTCGCAGAACTACGATATTGGTTGAAATACGTATCAGATACGTTTTTAACTTTAGCATGTGAAAGAAATGTTGATCGGTTCCAAAAATTACACTAATACAAAGATAACTAACGAGTTCGCAAATTCGCGAGAACTTTTAGAAGCGAGAGAACCAAGCCACAATGTCTCGTCGAACGATGTGATGCCAGAATTGTTCTTTTCTAACTGTAACGTTTCCTCGGAAGTTATAAAGCATGATTTTGTCAAAATTTAAAAAAATTAATTGAGTTCAAAATTATTTTATAATATATAATTTTAAAGGCAATTTTTTTAGAATTTACAGATTATTAAATAAAATAATTTATTCAGGTTTTATTTAATTAGTAATATTTTAATTTGCTTAAAACTAAAAATAAATTTTTTTTTATTCTCTGTCAAGTTACATATGCAGTATATGCTTTATTAAATATTGTATATTCTATTAATAGTTCAAATAAGGAATTTTTTAATTTCTAATATTATTACTTGCTGATTATTATTGTAAATCACTATATAAGATTTTAATTCAATCACTTTATATTATATTGTATTCCATTTATTATAATCTTTATAAGAGCTTTATTTTCAAGATTTTTTTTTTTTATTTCTTATATTTTTTCATCTTATTTAGAAATTTTCTATTTTATAATTTCAAGAATTCTTTTAAGCTTCTTTTTTTTATTAATTTTTTTTTTTTATTTCTATTTTATAATTTTTTTATATTCTATATTTCAAACTTACTCAAGAATTTAAACTTGCTTATATATCTTAATACACATTTTTTTATTTTAATTTTAATTTTTTTTTTTTATAATACATTAATCAAATCAATAATTTTTATAATAAAATCATTCTTTATTAATTCTATATAAAAAAATAAGATTTGTTTTATTATTTGAAAATCTATTTATCTATATTCTTTTTTCAAGCTAGATATATATACTTTATTATATATTTTATATACATTTTATTATAAAATATATCACTAAGTTAAATCTTTATCTAACTCATTTATCTCTATTATAAAATTTATCAAAGTTCTAAGTATAACTTTAAAAATAATTTATTGTTTTGTTAATAGTTTAGATAAAGATCTTTTCAAGTATTAACTTTATTACTTATAAATTACTACTATAGATTATTCTTAAAAATTTTAATAAAGCTTAAAACCTAATTATTTTATTTTATATATCACTTTTTTAATTAAGATTTTTTTAAAACTTTTGTTTTCCAATGTTTCTTTTTTCAATAGTGATTTTTTTTTAATGAAAATATAGTTTTTTGATTTAAAAGATCTGATAAGTCTTTTTGACTTATTTTTTCTATAAATTCTCTATAATTGTTTTTATTCAATTATTTTCTTTTATTTCTTGTTCCGATTATTTTATAAACTTGATTATAAACTTTTTTTTATATTTTTATTATTCATCTTTTTGTTATTTTTTCTATATATTTTCCATGATATTTTAGATATACTGTTTCTTAAATAAAATTACTTCTTATAAGATCAATACAAAAGCTTAAGATGTTTTGATCAATTTTAAAGATTTGTTTTACTAGTTTAAAGATCAACTTGTTAAGTTCTTAATTTTTCTTGATTATTTATAATCAGCCTAATATTTTCTCTTTGGTCTTCTTTTTATAAAAATGTTTTAAAATTTTTGAATATTTTATTTATTTCTTTACTTTATACTAATTGTAATTGATATTTATATAATAAATTAAATATTCTAACAAATGTTTTATTGTTTTATTTTATTGACTATATAAAATATATTATATTTTACTTGTTTATAAAGATTAGATTTTCTTATAGTTAATTTATTTAATATTGATAACTAATTATTGATTATTTTAACAAGAAAACTTCTTTGTTAAGATTTTTTAAAAAATATATTTCATATATACTTATTTTTATTTTTTTTCATATCAGATCTTATGTGTAAACTTGTTATTCTGAAATCTGATAATTTCATTTTTTTCTATTCTATTTTATTATGTTCATTAATAGGCTATTATTTTATTATTAAAGTTTTTAATAAACTATTTAATTGAATTATCTAAAATCTTATTTTACTTTTTAATTTTTGTGTGATCTTATATAAGTTGGGATTTTTTTATTTTATTAATAAGAGTTTTAGGATTTCTTTAACTAAGACATCTATCTTTTTATTATAAGAGTTATTGATATATACATTAACTTTGATGAGCTTCAGATCTATATTTTTTCTTTATTAGCTTTGCTATTTATACTTAAAAAGATCAATTTTTTTCTTTCAATTATCTTTTATATATTCCCCTTGAATTTTTTTTTTATCATTTTCTATTTAAAATATAGATTTGATTGTCTATACAAATTTCAATAGTACTGTTAATAGAAACTATCAGAAATATTATTAGAATTATTATTAATTTGGCTCTTATAAAAGAGAATCAATTGTTTACTCTTATTTAAAACTTGCTTTTTTTTTTTTACTTTTTCTATCTAAATTCAAGTAGCTTCTATTTTAATTTTTTCTTTTTTATAATTAACAAGTAATCTATCAAAATAGAAAGTTAACTTATTTTTGAATTCAAGATTGTAATAAATTATTTCTATTAGCTGATCTTAATATATTTTTTTTTAATATTTTTTTTAAGAATAGTTTCTTTTCAAATTTTAATATTTATATAATTTATTTTGTCATTTTTTAAAAAAAATTTTAAATAGATTCTAATTATTATAAATTAATATTCTGTTTATTTTTTAAATACTGTTTAGAATTTAAAATTATCAATTTTCTTGCTCTTCTAATAGATTTTCTTATATTAAAATATAATATTATATGTATTTTCTCTATTTCTCTTTCTATAATACAATTATTGTTTTGTATTATATATTTTAAACATTCAGAATATTTTTTTAAACTAATCTCTTAATTATTATTAATATTTTAACAAATAAAATATTTTACTATTAAAGATGGATCTCTAAAGAAGAAGGCAGGGACAAAAATCAAATGTCCCTTACTAAGAAACATTAAAATTTTTAAATTTATAACTATAAAAAAACTACTTACAATTATTTTCCATTATCCAAATCATTAATTTATAGTATTTTTTGACTTTTATTCCTATTAAAGTAAAGAGCTATGAATTTTATTTCTCAAAAAAAAACATACGTAATTTATAAAATTTTATATACTAAATACTTTCGGGACCTATTATTATCTACTATTTTTTTATATCTTTCTTTTTCTTGTCTTAACTTTCACAAGTTATCTAATTTTTATTGTTTCTTATTACTATCTATAGTTTATATTATTTGTTATAGTTGAGCTTTATTATAAGATAATTCAGTTTTTATTTTATATAGTTTTCTCTTCAGGTTTTAGTAAGTTATTATATTATTCTTCTAAGAGATTTTTGATTATAATTTGAAATTATTTTGAAATTGTAATATATACAATGTTAGAAAGTTATTTCATTATCATATATCTTAGTTAAAGGAAAACTTTATTAAATGTAAACTAGAAGTAGACAACTCTGAGTTGTCAGTAAATGAAAAAGATAACCTTTAAATACATGTTTTCTCAATATAAATAAATATAATAAAAATATATAAAATACTATACATATAATCTTGGTGATTATCCCGGAAGATCATATACATGTAATTAATAAAAAGAAAAATAAAATAAAATAAAGAATAATATAATAAAGACAATCATAATGAAACACAACTATTACTATGAATCTATTGGTAGTTGTCTATATGCTATTAATAATTCGAATATCACGTCACCTCAGAGTTTTGGAATCGACGGTCAGGTCACGTGATCTGAAATATCATGTGTTCTAGCAAATTATTGGTATTTCATACTAAAGGTCTAAATCCTTGATTATCTCGAAATTATATTTGATAACATCTTTTTAACCTTTAAGAAAAGATGTTTGTCTTGTCAAAATATCTATAGTTTCCCAAGACCATTTTAGCAGTTGTTATTTGACTTTCAGATGTGAAATCATGCTTTTATTGGGTAAATTAGATAAACTTGTTACCTTTTGTTTATATTTTATAAAAATTAAAGTATTTGCCAGTCTCTTATTTTCTTAATTTCTTAGTTAAGTATATAATCTATATATATCAGTTCATTATTTCTAAGTAATAATATGACTTTTCTATATTTTTTAAATATAAGATGTTCGTTGATTAGACTATTTTCTTTATTTATTCAAATCTATATTTTTTATTTTTATTTTTTTTATTCTAATATATGAAACTTTTTAAAATCTCTTTTATTATATTTTATTTACTTTATTTATATATACAAGATATTTTAATAAATATATAATCATTTTTTTTTGTTATTTGTATATTATATAATTTACTTATATAAATTAAATTTTTTATTATTAATTTACTTGAAATAAATAATTTATTATTATTTTATTTTATTAAAAAATATATATATATATATTTTTTAAAACCCTCTGTCAGGCTAGATACATATGCTTTATTAAACATGTGTATACTTTACATTGGAGAATATATCGCTAAAGCTAAGACTCTACCTAACTTACTCATCTCTGTTTTAAAGAATTATTAAAACTCTAAGTGCAATTTCGGAAGTGATTTATCACTCCATTAATAGTTCAGGTAAAGACTCTTCCAACTGTTAACTTCATTGCCTGCAGGTCACTATTGCAGATCACTCTGCGATGTTCTGATAAAGCTTAAAACCCCAACCATTTCATTCCATACTTCGCTCTTCTTGTTAAAATTTCCTGAAGACCTTCATCTTCAAGGTTTTCTTCTTCAGGTAGTGA
>CAJVPT010002298.1:0-18084 GCA_910592055.1 Acaulospora colombiana | reverse complement strand
TCCTCTGATTGTTGCTAGTGTTTCTAGGTTTTCTGGAGAGCTTTTGAGCAGTTTGTTCAGGTGCCTGTAGTGTGAATGTGTGGTTTCCAGAGAATGGATTATGATGTCTACCTCTTGTTGAGTCGGAGGAGTATGTGTGTGTTCGGAAAGTATGAAGGATAGGGAGTTGGGGGAGACCCTATTTCATCAGATTGTTTCTTTTTCCATGTAGTGGCCACATCTTTTATTAACATATATACTGTACAGATTTTGCGGAAACATCGGGCCTTTCCCCAGAGTCACAATTGAGGGATCTGTACAAACCCCTTATTACATACTTGTCAACAAGTAATTATACATTTTTTGAAGTAAATCTATCTATATGAGTAGCTATATCTATTCTACTTCTATATATAACTACTACCTATTTGGAAAAATGTGCGATTTCTTCTTAATTTTTTCCAGAACAATTTTATTTATATTAAGATTAGTCTGGTTATCAGACCATCGAATTTTCTTTATCCAGGACTTTTCAGATTTCTTAGTCCTTCGAAGTGGTCCGCGGATTTCTCCTCCCACCAAGGCCTCCTGATAGTCAAGTCTGTGAAACCTGGCACAGCCACATACTTGAATTCTTGAATAGATGTCTCAACACCAAGGCAGGGAACTGGGGTTTTCTTCGGTTGATTTACCATTCCTTCCTTCAGTGGTATGCTACCAGTTCAATATCTACTCTTCTTATTATCAGTTCTTTTCCGGTAACGTAATTGTGTCAGGATAATCCTACCCAATTTCAGACATTCAACCATATCACAATCTTTATATAGACCATCCTGTGACCATATCTAAAATCCCATTTGACTGGTGATCAGAGCTATATTCAGAAGCATCGGTTAATTTACAGTTATGCCAATGGGGTAGATCTACCAGTGTTAGGAGTTGCCCCTGGAGGATTTGATCTAGTGACCTTGTGATACAACCTATGGAGTGCTAACCACTGCACTACAGATCCGTAGGTGTAAATATCTTTTTAATAAATTTAAGAAGTATAATTGATCTCATAATATTAATGTTGTAGTACTATTTTTTAGATTTTGGAATTGAATAGATAGTGCTCTGTTTCTACTTTTTTAGGAGCTTCTAACTAGTTAGAATATTGTTAAATACAGTTGTCAAATATTCAATTATTGTTATATTGGTATGTTTAAATATAATATATAAAATACTGGATAGTTTAAAGGCCGATTTGTTACTGATGTTGGTAATAACTTCTTTGACTTTTACAGTAGTAATAAATATCACTATGGATATGTATCACTTAGACTCAATTTTGTTGATAGACTGATATACTTGTTAACACATTAGTATCTTTGTATTCTTAGATATGTCTATGTTGAATTCATGTCTAGAAATACTCTCTGACCTGTTTTTTATTTCTATTGGATCATGAATAAGGATTCTCTCAAGCCCACTTCTTTGATTAGTTTGATTGTAATGACACTTCTTTTGAGATTATTAAAACCTGGTCTGATTATCTGTTTCTTGTCTATGTTGAATCATTGGTTTCTTCTGTTATAGGCTATAATATATTGTTTCTATTTTTCTTTCTAATTTCTTTTTTCCTTATACTGTAGTTTTCTCTGCCTTAATTAGAGTATCTATTTCATTGATTGCATCTTCTATTATACTATTTTGTGATCAAGCTTATATAAGGACTTTGTTTTTTATAGCTTTATATAGTGTGTTTATTTTATCTATATTCTGGATTTGTAATGTAGGAGAATTTGTTTACAGTATTGATTTGGCTGCATGAGAAGAATAGGTCTTATGATATGTTGAAATTTAAGTCTCTTTCTCTGTTTTTTGTAATATTTTGAAATATGTTTTGTGATAGCATTGAGAATAATCAGTTTAAGTCTATTTTATTGATCATCTGTATTTCTATAATTGTTTTCTATACTATCTGTTATATTTTTTGTATATGGATCTATTTCTTCTGTAAATGATACTTGTTGTTCTTGTATAATTTATTCTCTTGAGAATATTGAATTTATATTTGGATATTGCTAATGATTTTTTTAGTTTCTATCTACTAACTTTCAATATGTATTATTTGAATACTATAGTTTATTGATATGTTTAAATAATTAGAAATGAAGGTATCTATTATAGACCATATTAAACAGGAGCTTGTTCAGATCATATCTATTCTACTTGCCAATATGATAATATAATTGTGTGAAAGTGTGCCATATGTATTCTCTGCCTTAAGAGTTGTGATATCTATATGAGTTAACAATATATAATTCATTTATCTATTGACAGAAACAGTTAATTCAGTCTCTATATATCTTCTTGTTAATGACTTTGTCTAGCTTAAGAAAATAATTACAGTTGAAATAATTTTCTATAATAATATGCCAATTGTTATAGTTACATTGTTTGATCCATTTAATAATTTGTTCTTGTATTTCTTTTTTGAGTTTTCCTGTATTAGCTGGTAGGTAAGTTCCTATAATTCTGCAATAAGTCTTGTTTGAAAGTGCAAAGTCTATACAGATTGCATTGAATTTGAATTTTTGAACTTGTATTATCCTATCTGAGAAGGGCTTCTTGATAGCAATGTCTACTTCAGCTTTATTGAATTTATCTCCTATCTATTATATAGTATGTATTGGTGTTTTTCATATTTTGTTTTCCTGATTCATTCCATTTATTTCAGTTGATATTATAATGTCCCAGTTGTTAATCTGCCATTTTGGGAATCAAGTTTCTCTTTTGAGTGGATCATTAAGATCCCTGCAATTGAGTATGGCTATAGTCCAATATGATTGACTAGTATTTATATCTATAGTATTGTATTGTATTTTAAAAGTACTATATTCTTATTGTATTCATACTAAGTTATTGGGTAAGTTTGTATTGATTAGATAGTTTGTGTTGCTGTCAAAACCTTGTTCTGTGATATGTCTTATTTCTTCTGCTTGATTAGAGTATAAATCTAGGTATGTTGATTGTGTATCTGGATTATTGTTATCTTTTATATTTGTATTTGATAAATTAATTGCATTATCATAAATTGTTTATTAATAGTTAATGCTATTGTCTATAAAAGTGTCTTTTTAATTGCTATTATTATTGATATTTTGATTATTATACATTATTTATAGTTAAGATAGTTGTTGGAATTGTTTAGAATAAGAGATGTAATCATACTTATAATTGTATTCATGTTATGGTCCATCTTGTCTATTGATGAATATAGTTGTTGTTATGTTTCTTGAATATTTTATGGAGTGGATGAAGATATAAAGTTACAGTCTTAATGTTTATAGATGGAATAATTCTATTCTAAAGTATATTACTTGAATATTTTTCATTAGCATATTCTAGATTAGCAATTCTTTTATCCAACTCATTAATCATTTCTTTAATATTGATAATCTCATTTTTATTTTTTTGACTACTTATAGGATATTCATTAATATAGTTATTTGGTTATCTAGTGTTAATTTCTTTCTTCCTTTTAAGACTGATTTATATGATCTATGATATTCTTGAATTGGTTTGCAGAAATGTGATTGTGGATTTCTTAACTATTACTTAGTTTATAAGAATATATAGCTGACCAAAATAATCACTCTAATCTTTGTTATTTTCTATTAATTACCAATAGATTTCCTTTTTAGGCACTATTCTATAAGATGATCATATTGGTCATAGATAGTAGATAATTTGAGGTTTATTGACTTAATGATAACATTGGTTTTTCCTAAGTTAAAGTTTTTATTGAAAGCTTCTTGTAAGATGTTATTAGTTTCAAAACTGAGTATTACATATCTTTTCCTAGTATATATTATTTATTACAGGATTTAGTAGGTTCTGGCATTGACTTGCTGATATATAAGTTTGAGATTAAAGTTTATAGTATTAGATAGAAAACCAATCAGTTTTGCTGTAATGAATACTTGATCTTTCATCTGTTCTAAATTGAGTGTTGTATTAAAGACATAAATTGAATCTACTTGATTAGTATATTTTTTAGGTTAGTAACCTTGATCTTATTATTTTTATCTTAAAAGATAATGGTCACAAATTATTATATTTGCTGGGTTCTCATTGTAATATTGTTTATTATTTCTAATTTGATAAAGGTAAGTTGTATGTCTATGTGTTAAGTATATAGAGATATGTTTTATACTCTGATACTGTTTTCCTTTTTTAACTTATAATTGTTTAGGTTTATATATATGAAGTGTTTGTTATCTGTATCATAAAGGTTAATAATAGTAGTTTCTTGTGTTATCTATTGATTTCTAAAGAGGGCAGAATGAGTATAATACCATTGGAAGTTTCACATTGGATATTGAGAAGGCTTTTATGTGAATTGAGAGTTCTTATCAGGTAGATAATTTTTTTTCCAGTGGTTTTTCTTGATAATCTTGAACTTCGATTCCTTTTTGTATCTGGTTTATTCAAATTTATTGCTCAGATCGATGGGGATCTTGAGTATAGTCTATGGAGTTTAGTTCTAGGAGTTTGTCAGTCTAAGTTGTGACTGATGTGGAGATCATTGTTGAAGTTTCTTGATACTCATTATCGTATCTTTATTCATTATTTTGATATTGAAGTTCATAGTTCATGTGGATTGTAGAGAAGATATCCTAGAGTCTTCTCAGTTTTTATCTTTATCAGTCCTAATGTTTTATGTCCTCATTGAGTTTTTAGCTTAAGAAGTCAGGTCTTCTTCAATCTGTTCACTCTATTTGTTCTTGTAAACAGCTTATATAGTGGAAGAAATTAAGTTTTTTGTGGTGGTTTTGTTATTTGTTGCTAGGTTAATTATGAGTTTTGGATATGTTATAAAAATTGCTGAGTTTGAATTTCTTTATCTATGTTGATTTGATTTTTATTTTAATAGGATTGATCTTACTCTTGAATATATTATTTTCATTATAGTGTCAACCTATCTAATAACCTCTAAATTAGATAGAAGATAGGACAACTATAGCAGTAATCCACTTTAAGTTGAGAGAGAATACCTCAGTTATGGTATACTAAAGTTGGTAATTCAAGGATAGTAGAGGTTACATAAATATATTGAAAGAGGCTTTGAGTGATTTAATTTAATTAGAAGGTTTATTATATATATATAATGTCAAATATAAGAGAATTCAGTAGGTAAAACCTCAGATCAACTACTTTGAACAGCTGACCTTTATATACAATACATAATTAAATATTAATTATTTGGTGATCAAAGTGACCAAAGTGACCAAATCTATCAGATTTGTCAAATCAGGCCAATATACCAGATCTGCTCACTTGAATAATATGCTAGCTAAATATAAATAAGATATGATAATAGAATAAAGAAATTAAATAATATATGCTACATCAATTACTACTTTGTCCTAATGATTGGATCTATCCTATAAACCAATAAGACACACCTTGCATCATATATGTCATATAATCTAAAAATAGAATTAAAGTAATATGATAGACAAGAACTATAAATAATAATTAAAGAAAAATATAACTAATAATTAAGGCTAACATTTCCCTCCTATTTAAGTAATGAGTTCCATGAATCAAGAATTCACAAGGAGTTAATATTTACTGAACTTCAACTTGGTAATCATAGTCAAAGTTATATACCTTGTTCATCAAATTTGCTCAATTCCAGACTTTTCAAAGAGACCATAGGTATGGCAGCATTCAGTAAGATGATATTTAGTCAAGTGTTTATTCAAATATAATTGTTATGATCAGTTAATAACTTCTTCCAATAATTTCCTCAAATAGTATGCATAAACCAAGGAGAGAATCCTGTTTTTCATATAGATAGCATGTTGCATATACCTGTATGTTTGCAAGACTTAATTTTCAATAGGTTGAAATAAATCATATAGTGTTAGGATCACTTGCACAAATTCAGGAATTGTGACCAGAAGATCCTCCAAAATTAGGTCTTGAATAGTAGTCATAGTAATTTTTGCATGAGTATGGTAATTCTTTTTGATGTAAACTGGTAGGTAGTGGGGCTTTTTATATAATTGTTGGGGTAGTACAATCATTTATATTCCCTTATTTAATATGAGAATTTTTCTTGGTTTGTCAGATATTCCTCATATTTCTTTTATCATCATGTCAAGAAAACCAGAACTGCTAAGGCCAAAGACTCACTTGCTCAGGAAGGATAGATCCTTTGTAGGCAACTGTCATCATTTTCCAAGAAAGGGTCAATTATTTGGAGAGACAAATACATTGAGGTGAGCATTCCCAGGCTAACCTTCCAGAAGAAATCCATCAATTGGAAGAGGAGGTAGAACATTGACCTTCAGAAGTTCCACTTCAACTAGGGTCAGAGAGTTGGAATTGGAAAACCAGAACTTGTGGCAGAGAATGGCTAGGCTTGGTGTCCTGTTGGTTCAGTTAGGTGTTCCTATTCATGCTTCTTTGAATAGAATCTTTTCCTCACTTGATAAAATTTTTGTTTTCCTTTTCATATTTTCACTTGTTTACTTATAAGTACTTCACCTTGGAATTATGCAGTAATCACTAAGAGCCCTGGGGCCAGTTATAATAGTGGCAAAAGCTCAGGAACTATCACTATTACACTGTATATTTCTCTTTTCAGTTTTTAATATATAAAGTAGGTTCATATTTTTCACGATCAAAATATGGTTTCAACAAGGCCAAGTTGAAAGGGGCAGCCGGAACTTTTCTATCCATAATCTTAAGTTTAAAGGCTCTATTTTCCAAGTTATCATGAACAAAGTAAGATCCTTTCCATTTTGGTTTAAGTTTTCCAGTAAAGTGTTTTTCTCTGGCAGCATCATAGACTAATAACACTTTATCCCCAATTTTAAAGTTCCTTGGCTTTTTCAACTTCAGATTAAATCTCTCCTTTTGTTTCCTTTGGGCTTTCAAAATATTTCCTTGGGCAGTTTCTTGAGCAATAGGCAAGGTTTCAATCAGTTGGTAGAGCTGGGTCAAGATATTTCCTTCTATTACTTCATCCATTTCCATATGAGACATTTGAGGGTTGCGGCTATAAACCAGATAGAAGTGAGTAAATTTGGTGGAAGTTTGTTTTGATGTGCAATAGGTAAATAATGTTGATGCAATAAATTCATCCCAATCCTTCTTTCCCTCAGTTATTTTTGCTAGAGATTCACATAGAGCCCTATTGAAGTGCTTCACTAGTTCATTTGTTTGTGTGTGATATAGAATAGAATAAAGATGACATATTTGAAATTTTTCCAATAAAGATTCAACTATTTTATTCCTAAAATATGTTCCATGATCAGAAAGTATGTATTTTGACATCCATGTCAGCAATAATAACTTGATAAATAAAATCTGCAACTTGCTGTCCTGTGGCATGAAAGATTGCTTCAGCTTCAGGCCATTTTGTAAAGTAGTTAGTTGCAATGATGATATATTTGTTTTCCTTGCTTGTGATTGGCAGGGGTCCTACAATATCAATGCCTACTTTGGAGAAGGGGTAACCAACTGTGATTGAATGTAAAGATTCAGGGGTCTTGAATTTGCCTTGTCATTGATATTGATCACAGGTATTAATATAATGCTTCACATTTTCAAACATTTGGGGCCAGTAGTATTAATAATATAGTTTTTCAAAGATCTTGTTCACACCAATATAAGCTCCAGTGGGATGGTTGTGTAGTAAGTATAAGATTGGTTTCACTTCATGTTTTTGAATTATATAGAGTAATTGATTCCTTGTTTTCCTGTGATGATCCTTTTTGTAAAGTTGATTGTTTTTCACTTGATAGTATTATGCTTTGGTGATAAGTTGTTTTTGTTGTTGATTATCAAAAGTATCAGGTAATTTATTGTATTGAAGATAGTTTTTGAGATAATTATAATATTGAAATTCCATTTTGATAAGATAGATTGTGTTGTTGTCCAGAACACTGACTATCTGAGCTGGATATTATTTATTGTCAGATTTTACTTGTGATTGCTAACTTTGAATTAGTTTTGGATGAGTGTAGACTTAGAGTTGTGAAATATTGGTTTATCTATATTATATATCCTAGACATGGCATCAGCATTATTATGTTTTCTTCCAGCTCTATGCTTGATAGCGAAGTTATAGAATTCCAAGCAGAGTATCCACCTTGCACATCATCCTTTAAGTTAAGTTGTTTTCAACCATTGAAGAGCAGAGTGATCAGTAATCAAGAAGTGTTGAGTCCCTAGATATTGATAGAAGTGTTCAACAGCCCAGATGACTGCAAGACATTTCAATTCAGTAGTAGAATAGTTTTGCTCAGCTTTGTTGAGATTGTGACTAGTATAGGTAATTGCATATTCCTTTTTTCCATCCTTTTGTATCAGAACAGCATCAATTCCAGTTCCAGAGGAATCAGTATAAAGATAAAAGACTTTGGAAAAATCAGGGTATCTCAAAACAGGAGATAAGGTTAAGAGTCGCTTTAGAGTTTCAAAAGCTTGCTGATGGTTATTCATCCATTCAAAGGGGGTATCATTTTTTAAAAGAGAATTCAGAGGGTGGGCAATGAAAGAAAAGTTTTTGATGAACTTCCTATAATAAGAGACAAGTTCAAGAAATCCTCTCAATTGCCTAATGGTAATGGGCCTTGAGAATTATTTAACTTTACAATTTTGTTATCATCAGATTAGATTCCCTCACAGTTAATCACATGATCAAGTAATTTCACTTGCGATAAAAAAAAGTGACATTTTTCAGAGTTCAACATCAGGGAGGCTTTCTTGAAAGTATCCAAGATAATAGGAACATATTGACAGTAAAGTTCAAAGGTAGTAGCGAAGATGGTAATATCATCAAGGTAAACTTAAACAAATTTGCCATGGTAAGAAACCAATACTTTGTCTATTAGTCACTGAAAAGTTGCAAGAGCATTGCAAAGATCAAAAGGCATAATATTGAATTCATATAGCCTATATTTTGTTGTAAATGCTGTTTTGTATTTATCCTATCACTCATTACTACTTGTCAATATTCACTTACTAGATCAAAACAGGTGAACTATTGAGTACTATTGAAAGTTTCCAAAAGATTATTAACAATTGGCATGGATAAACATCTTTTTCAGTAACTGCATTGAGTTTTCTATAATCACACAGAAGCACTGCTTATTATTTTTTGGGGGCACTATAATAACAGAAAAAACTAGGAACTAGTGGTAGGACTAATGATTCCTCACTGCAGCATTTCCTCAATTTCTTTTTTGATGAATTTCTGTTAATCAGGTGAGGCTTTGTATGATCACTATTTAATTAAAGTAGCATTCCTAGTATTAATGCTATAGATAATTACTGTGATCCTTCCTAGATTACTTGTTTGGCTTCCTTGAAGATGTGATTAATAAAGACATCCTTATAATCAGACAGAATTTGTTGAACCTCAACTTGTTATTCCTTGATCATGATTCCAATAAATGGTTCAGGTGATGGTTCCTTAGGTTCAGGATAGTCAGAGAGAATGATGGCAGGATTATCATCCTCAGATTCAAGAACAAGATCAGATGTGTATGCCTTCTGTTCCTCAAAATCACTTTCAGATTCATATTCAATTTTATTTAAAAGTTTATTTTCATTATCCTTATAGTTATTATTTCCTTGTAAAAGATGTATGAGAGTATTAGTATGGTGGATGATTCATATGGCAATAGTTTTACCTTTATAAGTAATTTGAAGAGTAGGGTCCTCAAAATTCCAATTTGTCTTTATGTGATCCAGCCAATCAGTTTCCAGAAGAAGGGTCTCCTCACGTGACTCAATTACTTGCAAGATTACTGGTACAATTAAATCCTGAATAAATATTTTCAAAGAAGTTATTTGTCCAAGGGCTCTGGCTCATGTATCATTGGCAGTAATTACAATGGTTTTGGACTTAGTATCAATTTCCAATACAAGTTTTCTCATAAGTTTGTCAGTGATAATACTGACAGCAGCACTAGCAATTTATCAACTTATCTAATAACCTCCAAATCAGATAGATAGATGGGACAACTATAGCAGTAATTCACTTTAAGTTGAGGGAGAATACTTCAGTCGTAGTATACTAAAGTTGGTAATTCAAGGATAGAAGAGGTTACACAAACACATTGAAAGAGACTTTGGGGGATTTGGTTTAATTAGAAGGTTTATTAAAGATATATAATGTCAAAGATAAGAAAATTCAATAGTTAAAACTTTGAGTCAACTGCTTTGGACAGCTGGCTTTATATACATAATTGAATATTAATTATTTGATGACCAAAGTGACCAAAGTGAACAAATCTATCAGATTTGTCAAATCAGATCAATATGTCAGATCTGATCACTTGGATAATCTGCTAGCTAAATATAGATAAGATATGATAATAAAATAAAGAAATTAAATAATATATGCTATATCAATTACTACTTTGCCCTAATGATTGGATCTATCCTATGAACCAATAAAACACACCTTGTATCACATGTATCACATTATCTAAAAATAGAACTAAAGTAATATAATAGACAAGAACTATAAATAATAATTAAAGGAAAATATAACTAATAATTAAGGCTAACAGTAGTTGAGCCTAAAGTTGGAGTTTGTACTTCTGGTATTTTTGCTCATAGTATTTACTTTCTGATTCTGTATTGTACCATAGAGGAATAGAGGAGAGTGTAGAATATGTAAATATGATTAATAGAAACTTGTTTATTTATAACATTTTTTTTATTTATATTTATATAATATATTATAATATATATTGCAATAAAATAGTATTATTATATTTTTATTTATTGTTTTGAGTTGATCCAAAGATCACTCTTTTTACTGATCCTCAGATTACACACAAAAATGATGTTTACAAAAAATTTTTATACTTCTAAGCTAATAAAGTCTTACCAGTTTCCTTAAATAATTTGAAGAAGCTTCAAGAGTCATCAACTACTTTCTCTTCTCTTGCTAACTATTTTCTTCAAACAAAAACTTGACTTCTAGTAACCATACCATAGAAAAATACTACAGAAGTATGTCTAATAATGAGAGACAACTATTTCACTCTCTTGTTAACTGTATAATTCTCATAATGTTTATTTTTTATTTTAAGGAATTTTGTCTATCTTAATTTGAATTTGAATTTTGAGTAACACAAAGTTTCTCACATCGTGATTGGACAGATAGAGCTCACATTGGTAAAAGAATACAAACAAGCTTATATTGATTATCTCATATGTTTAAATGTATTTTCCAGTCCTATAAGAACCTGGAATCCATTATAAATTATTGGGTTAATACAAGTGGATACATGACACCTTTCCACTTACATTATTGGTTCCTTCAAGAAAGAGTCTATCTAATTATAGTAAAGGTCACAAGATACTACAACTAGATTTTATAGTTGCAGTTACCTACTCTTGATTACTGAATAGATTCTTTCTCCAGCTTAGTCAAATAGATAAAGATTTAAAACATAGTTCCTGTAACAAAGTTGGGTTTTATGGCAAGCAAGATATGAGAGTCAAATGTTTTTATTTTGGGATGACGTATCTCATCTGAGCATATGTATCAAGGAGAATCTAAAAGGATTAATGAATCTCTTTCTTGATGTATAAATTAAATTGATTCAAGTAATTTTTCCTAATAACAAGCCATCCCATAAATTGGAGTATTTAGAATTTCACAATATGAAGATACTGAAAGCAGTTGAGAAATAGACAATATACTGTACCTTTAACCAATGAAGCCCTTAAAAATTAACCAACTTATGGAATTAAAGTAGTAATAGTAGCATAAAATTTTGATACTAATAAACAATTCTAGAAATGTTTTATTAATAATCATTTCTTGTACTTGCATTATATCTTAACTTGAAAATTTAATAAAACAAGGTTAAGTCATCATTTTTAAAAAAAAAATTTTTTTTATTGTTTTGAGTTTTCTAATATAATAGTATTTTATTGAATTTTATAAGTTTTAAGTTTTAATTACTATTTGATATTATTATTATATAAAAATTTTTAATATTTAAAAAGTATTGTTTTATATTGATCTAATTAAAAGTTCAAAAAGTTAATATTAAGTTTTTTGACTTTATTATAATTTAATTTTTATAATTGTTTTTTTTATTTAAAGATTTATACTTATAAAAGTATTAAGCTATTTATTTATAAATTATTTATATTATTAAAAAATTGTACTGCAAGATTCAATTCATATATTAAGTAGTATAATAGAATATATAAAAGAATATAAACAATAGATATGAATCTTTAATCAGGATATGTCAAAAGTATATGATTCAGTTAACCTTAATATGCTAGAGCTGGCCCTCAAAAGAATCAAAATATTCTATAAAATAATTAAAATCCTTCTCAATATTTTTTAAAATTAATAAAATAGAATAGTAATTTGCCATGGCCTAATTTTTTTTTTTTAAAAAGCTGGCTCAGCCTTATTTTATTTGAATTAAGTAGAGATGTACATATGTTGTTTATGCTATAACTACCTATGTTAACTAAATTTAGTTCGATAGAAATACTTCACCTCGTGACTTGTTGCCACTCTGAGTGGGAAGCTAACCTGTCAAGGTTGGACTAGTACTGTATAAAATTTTGAAAATGTGAGAGGGATGTGTGAGGTTTGTGGTGTATTCTCTAATATAGCTGTTAATCAGATTGATGAATTGATCCTTAATGTGTCTTTCTGCTTTATTGAGCCAGATATGTTTGGTTTGTGTACTATACTTGGCAGTTCTTTCTGTCTTTCTGGTGATTTCTTGTTGAGTTTTCCATCTTTGAAAATCTTCACATCTTGTTTTCTAGATTAGGTGGAGGTATTGGCTCATTTCTTGTCTAATCTCCTTGAGGCATTGGAGTCTGGTTCATTTGTTTGGGATGCAGTACATTGCTATGTAGTACGTTTCTTTCAATATTGCACTTTTGATTGTAATTTTGAGATATTCAGTGTACTTAAGAGATATGTGGTTTTTATATTTAGTTATCTATATTTCCAGATCTTCTTTCCTGCTGTGTTGTTTTAGTTTTTTGATAATGATGGCTTCTACCTGCTTTTTTGTTTCCTTTTGTTGATCAAGGTATAGAAAGGGATGTGTATTTGTTTCTTTTTTTCCACATCTTATATATTTGTTATTTTTATATATACTTGGTAGGCATGTATTAAGTTTGGTCTTGGTGAGCAGTTCTTCATTCCAGAGACAAAGATTAAATTTTCTCTGTTGTTGGTCTTTCCAATTGATTCATTGTTCGCTCATCTGTGTTAATTGAAGTATGGACATTGTTGTTGGCCAGTGGATTTGTTCGATAGCTCTGTTACTGAAATCAGTTTTCGTTCTATTAAGAAGTCTCTATCTTGCAAGATGTGTAGCTCTTGTGAGTTCTTGAGTCATCTTTTTTATGGGAATGTCTAAGAGTCTGTTGTCCCATTGTGAGATGAGTGTAAATTGTTGATTTTGTATGGGGCAAACTTTGATATTCTTTTCCCCTGGTTTCATTCCTAACCTTGTATCTACTTTTGCTAGTTGATCTGCTTGATTATTATGTTTGTTGCCTGATGTGCTTTGATTTTACAAAAATTAAGTTTAAGATAGTTTTTCTTGTTTAGATCTTTTAGTTGTTGTAGAATTCCAAGATTTTTCTGTTTTCTTAGATTGGTGATGTGGTCGGTTTGAATAACCTTATGGATACTATTGATTGCAACTTGGTTGTCTGTATAAATGTCAGCTCTACTAAATGGAGGCAGTGTGCTGGTAACTATTAGAATGGCCATTAGCTCGGCTCTGGTTGATGAGAGGAAATTCTCCATTTACCCTTGGAAACACATTTCTTGGTCTCCTCTGGTTATAATGACCCATCTGAAGCCCATGTAATTTCTTTTCTGATGTTGTGACAAAGATCCGTCTATATAGATTTCGAAGTTGATCTCATCTTGTATCTGTTTGGCAATGTCTACTAGTTCCTCCATCACTGGCCTGGATGCCTTGAGGAATTTGTTCAAACATGCTGTATATGTATCTTCTTCAGATATATGGATGATTGTTTCTTGCTCATTCACTGTTCTTTCTTGTTGGAAATATTCTTGGAGTGCTATGCTAATCGAGTCAGGTGAGGCTCTGTTTCTGAGTTTGATAGTATTTGTTGTGTTGATTCATATGGAGTTTCTGCTCTGCTGTACAGGGATCATTACTGCATTTCCTTTTAAGGTATTGAAGATACATGGATAGATAGGTTGTCTGTTTTGATTGATGTCATATTTTATACATTTTGCTAGTAGGGATTTATTGAGTTCCTGAATATAATGTCTGTACGTGATCTTATTGGTATTGATTTTCCTTTGTTTCCTGTCAATTGCCATTGTGTTATTGATTTTTGTTGCAATCCAGTATGGTTTTGCAGTGTTTGTTTGGATTGTAGGTATACATTGGAGGAAAGAGTTGGTTTCAGTTTGTTATTGTGTATTGGTAGTAAGTAACTAGTCTTGTAGTTGCCGTTGGAGGGTAAAAAATCAAGTAGGGTTGAGCCAAGTAGGGCTCTATTGTGCAGCCTGATAACTTGACACCAATTGAGAGGTTTCTTTTTATTGCTATTCAGGAGTTGCCCTGTGAACATAATGTTATGTTTTTTTAGGCTAGAACGAATTTTCTTATAGAAATCTGGATCTGTGATATCTTCAATGGTGGTATCCATTTTCATGATAGTTTGAAAGTTGTTGTGTTGTGTTTTTTGGAAGGTGAAGTCATGTGTTCTGAGCAATTAGATTGTGTCATGGGTGAGGTTCCTACCTGGTTCTAGAAAGGGGGGCCTGTATGCTGTTGTAGATTTCTTTGGTGGACCAGTACATGTTTTGTAGTGCTTGGAGTCGATGTCTTGTGATTTCTCCTGTAATGTTTTGTTTATTGATCCTGGTGCACCAGTTGCTTGCATGTAACTGTATCTGTCTGTTCCAAATATGTATTATGCAATACTCATGTTTGTTGTAGAGCATGTTGTTTGGGGCTGTGTTTGCAAGACCTATCTTGTATTTGAAAGTAGAAACTATCTTGCTCATTAGCTGATTGCATGTTTGTCTTGTCAGTATGATGTCATTGCATAAGTATTCGATATTAGGCATTAGGATTTGATTGATTATGTATTGGGCTTGTTTGTCAATGATTCTCTTCATGCCTATTAGTGTATGTGTGTTGGCTACTTTCTGTTTTATGAGGTATTTTTGATAGTCTTTCTGTCCTGAACTGTCATACCATATTCCTAGGATTCTGAATGGTATGTTAGGAGGGCATCCCTTGATTCTTTGATTGTTCATTATGACTCCTTGCTGGAAGTTTTCTTTAGAACCATTGATGATTATTAGTTGTGATTTTTGAAGATTGATTTTGATGTCGTTTATGTGATAAAATTCTTCAGTGATATATATTATTCTCTGGAGGTTGGCTTTACTATTTTTATCCATGTTGTGTTATCCATATACATGCTGACTGCAATGTTAGTTAACTTCTTTTCCTATCCAAATTTAAGGTTTGTGCATGTTTTTGAGTTTATTTTGTAGCCCTTATAATTTGACTACTTAGAACACATGACTTCACTTTTCAAAAAATACAACAAAGTAACTTTCAAACTATTGAAGTGGTAGACACTATTATTAAAGATATAACAGATTCAAAATTTTATAAAAAATTCATTTAAGCCTAAAAAAGTACAACATTATGTTTTCAAATTAATTCTTTAACAGTAACAAAAAAAAAATCTCTCAAATGGTGTCAGATCATTAAAGCTTTATTATAGAACAATATTAGATTCAATTCAATCTAGATTTTTACACTTCAACAGAAACTTCAAAGCTGAATATATAATACAAAAAATTAATAGCAAATTAAAATCAACTATTTTTTTCAATGTATATCTACAATCAAAACTAATATTGCAAAATTATATTGAATTATAACAGAGATCAATAATAGTATAATAATTGAAAGAAAGCAAAAAAAAATAAATAACAGCAGAATCAAATATAGGTACTATACTCAAGAACCTAATGCAATTTCACTAATAGAATATATAGAATGTAATATTAACCAAAAAAGTCAATCAAACTATTTTGGTACTTTCATTATCACTAAACAAGACATAATAATAATTCCCATCCAATAGAGTAGAATTTTCATACAAATTAATACAGTAAATATAACTAGACTCAAAAACAGGATCACACTTAATTCAATCAGCTCAGCTTTTAAAAAATACTTTTAATAGGCAATTATAGATAGTAAACAAAATTCAATTACATGGGCAACTGAGGAAGACTATTATACTGTACACCTTAAAAAGGTTCCTCATGACATTATAACTAGTTATAGATAAACTATCAGGCATCACAAAACAACTATGGAATAATATTAATTTTACAATATTCACAAATATACCTTTGTTAAACATTATAAAAAATACTATATAGGCTTTGAATAGATAGTTATAATTAAAACAGATCAAGAAGTATGCTTTCAAAGATAAGTAAAAAACTTTTTCTCATCAATTAGAACTAAGCTAATAGTCATTTTAACAATTATCAATATACTATCTCTATTTAATAAAGCCAATATCTATATAAATAGTCAAGTTGCAATCAATAGCATTCAAAAAATAATCTATATCAATCACAATAACAATTTGAGAAAATAGAAAAATCTTAATATTTTATAATAGCTGAAAGTCTTAATCAAGGAAATCCATCTTAAGCTCAACTTTATTAAAATAAAAGTATATTTGAAAAATAAATACAATTACTAAACAAATCAACTGACAAGTATAGATCAAGACTGAAAATAATATTAAGAAAAAATAATATTGAGATTTATTCTATACAAAACTTATAATTCATACTCATTTCACAATGGAACAATAAAGTCATAAAATTTTATAAAAAAAATAATCCAAAAACTTATCAAAGTTATATATTTCACAAGATAAAAATTACTAAATAGAACAAAAACAGAATTTAATAACAGAATTACTAGACAAATCTATTGGTTTATAACAATAAGCCTTTTATAATCTATATAAATGAGTGAACAGTAGATCAATTAAGAAAACCAATAACAAAAAAAGTTTAATCTGTATTTTTGAAATGAAAAACTATCTATCAAAGTCAAACTCTATTTTATATATCAAGAACAATAACAAGAAACAGAAAAACAAATACAAATTATTATAGTGAAAAAATCAAGACAGTATGACATGACAAAAGATCTCGAAATATAGATTTCAAAGTACAAAGATTACATATTACTAAAATACACTAAATATTTCAAGTCTAAAATCAAAAAGATAGTCCTAAAGAAAACATATTATACAGTAACACATTGTATTCTAGACAAACAAATAGTTATTAATGTCTTAAGGAGATCAAATAAGAGACAAGTTAATACTTTTACATAATTTGAAAAACAAAATATGAGAATTTTCAAAAATGAAAAACATAATAAGGAATTATCAAAAAGTTGCAAAAAGTCTTCAAATATAATATATCAAATATAATTAACTCAATAAATGGAAAATATACTGTATATCAAAGATCAATAAATCAATTTGAAAAGAATTATATTAAGGGATAAATTATAAATATTATACACTTATTATACATTCTTAAAGTTTTATATAGTACTAGCACAGCCTTGATTGGTTAACTCCTTTCTAGGATAGTAATAAGTCACAAGATAAATTGTTTATATTGAACTAAATTTGATTAACATAGTATAAATTATATATATATATTTCTACTTAATCCAAATAAAGTAAAATTGAGTTAGCAAAAAAAATTTAAAGAATTATTCTATTTAATATTTTTTATATTATTAAAGAATTATAAATATTTAATATTTTTTGTATTTTTAAAATAAGAATAATTTTTTTTTTTTTTTTTTTAAAAAAAAAATTAATTGATATTTTATTTAAAATTTATAAATAATAATAAATTTATTAATTTGTTTTTTAATTATAAATTAAGTATCATCACACTCTTTCCCGATCACTTGAGGCACAGCAACCTCGACAACAGGGAAATGGCTTCCAACACTAGAAACCCTAAGGTTT